>JAJDMY020001011.1:0-76189 GCA_022345705.2 Sabuloglossum arenarium
GGCCTTGAATATTCAGCATACTTCAAAAGGAAAAAAAGGAAGCTTATACTTACCAAGCCACCTCCGGCTACGGCCTTTGTCCAGCCCTTTCAATTCTTCCGAATCTCATTCTTCCAGACTTCGTCATACTTGAACTCTGAGTAAGGCCTACAACTGAGACAGAGTTGAAGCCTAGGTAGGCGGCGAGGCGATGGGAATGGATAGGCCCGAATGGCTGGGTTGGCTACGAGTCTGAATGCCACATATTTTTTTTTATAGGAAGAAGGGAGATCCTGTCGCTGTGCTGTCCCTATGGAAATACAAAAGGCCTGAACCAACATCCGTTCCTCTGCCCATGCGCTTTCTCGCACGCCGTCTCGATTGCACTAGCAACGTGGAACAATCATAATGTAGAAACCGTATGAATAGGTTACTCCATCCTTGTAGCTAGATGGGATCTTACAACCAATTGGTGACTCCGTCCTGTTGCTTTCTATGTTCGACTTACTTAGATAAGGTGCCTGTGAGTGCCAAAGGGAAGCTGAGAGCCAACGACTAGGAGATGCTTCCCACCCCTATCACTTGGCTGATGTTCTTGAGTATGTAGGTTGGGTTCAGGTGATCCACCAGCAGCTCAAAAAGCATTAGATGCAGATTTGGAGGCCTCTGGAGGAAGGAAGACCAGTAGCGGTTCCAAGGATTTCTATGGATTCCACAAAAGATCAAGCCATCACCATACTCTACGTCTTTCTGAATACGGTTTCGACAAGTTGGACTTGTCTTTCTGAAAAGGGTGTACGTATGTGTGTGTGTTGTGACGTATTGAAATAGAAAAGCTGACAGTGGCCCCCTCTCTAGCATTTTAGACGACACTCAACTGCAGAATATGCAGGTGGGACTTGCGATGTGGCATTTCACCTGTACTGCTGCGGTATTATGGATAGCCTCCCATCAGCCTTTCCATCTATTCCAACACATCCGCTTACCAGTTCTTGAGCTGCTGCCACTCTGCTCTCGCTTTGCCGGTTTTCTGATACTCAGAAACCTCAGCCTGACGTACAATTCGGTGGGCTTTTACTAGTTTGTAAAGATTATGACTGTACCCAGTGTTGTGTTTCTTAGCCATGTTATGTTCGGTAAACCATAATATCACAGAGGGCTACGTTCTCTCTAAGCTTATGCTTTGGCGTGGTGTTTTCCACCAGAAGACTAATCAACTTTGGTTTAATGTCTCCTCCAATGGATGGATCAGCGATGAAAAGTTCTCTCGACCCAGGATTTTTTATAGGCATTATTTTGGCGGTTAGTGGGCCCACGGCGTATTCTCTGAAACAATTGCAGGGAAGGCATTTGGTACTGGCGGGGGTTTCATGATAGACGTGACATTTCCTAGTTGGCGAATAAGGTCTTGGTTATTATCTCTTCACCCAAGCCCTCTATCTGGAGTTTTTAGACCACCATGGATGAAATATATCTTCACTGACGGTGACTACGTCTGAGTTAGATTAATGTTTAGCAGCATCGACTGACACATGTTTGCCTGTCTAGGAGTCTCAAAAATGTCCGTTATCATTACGCTAGAAGTGTTTAAATTCCGTCTTGTGATTTAGTCCAAGAAGTCTCCCTCCCCCAAACTCGTGAATTAAAAAAAAATACGAGGTCTTGGTTACCTCGCAATGACCTCAGTGTTGACCAAACGGAATCGAAACTCAGCATCTATAAAGTGATAAAACTTGTGTGCATTATCGTTAGTCTGTCTTCGCGAGATAGATTCGGCCGGCGTATTGAACGGTCCAGAAAGTTTTCGAAGCGCAGATAAGGGTTGTATACAACAAATTTGAATCTTCAACAGAAAGAGGAACGCATGTTATAGGGCACAAAGAGGTAAAGAGAAGCTGCGAATGGATCCAGTGAATTCGGCGAGCGGAGACAACACCAGAACATCCTTATCCATGCTCAAGGCCTTTCGCCGTTTTGCCAAGGTTTTCATGCAGCCTGAACGGGAGATGCCGCGTCTTCCTGCTTTGCCTTCTTTTTATCGTCCTTTCCCTTCTTAGCTGCTGCCTCGGCCATAAGTTGTTCAAAAACCATGGAGTCTGCCTCTTCATCCGGGTCGCGTTGTGCCTTTGATGGGAAAGGTGAGTCTCCATACAGCTTGGAGTATTGCTGTGTAGTATGAAACTTACGTGTTCAAAGATATTACCACAAATCACTAGCGCATGCGCCCGTTCGATCCTCTTCTCCAGCGAGACCCCCTTGTCATTGAGAACTTTGTCGCATACGTCCCGAAGTACACTTTGTATTTCGAGCTTGCTTCCCCGCCAGGCAGCTGCCAGGATTTTCCCCGTCAATCGTCTCTCGTACTCGACTTTCCTCTCATCCGTCCAGTCTTCACCTCCTTTTTCTTCTAGCTTCGTCATTTCCTCCATCGTCATTTGGGCATCGAGGGCACTAGAGATGGTGTTCCAGGTCTCTTTTGCTAGCGTGCCTTTGTCCTTCAGGCGCGAGAAGAAGCCAGAAATACCGAGAAACTTCTGAGATTTCAGAAATGATGTACCCTTTTGAACATAAGTGGTGCCGACTGCATGTAGAATTTCCAAACCGAAGGACTCCATCTTCAGATTTTCGACCTCGAGTTTCATCTTATCCTGAAACGCCCTTGTAACATCCGGTCCCTTATCCGTCTCCGTCCATATACTGATCCTGCCTATCAGCTTCTTTTCAAGTGTGTTCACTCGTTCATCCCTGATTTTTCTCCTTTCCAGCTCAAAAGTGGCTAGTTTTTCTCTCTGTTCTCTAGTTAGGCCACCCCGTTTCTTGTCTTTCTTAGAGAGCTCTCGTTCCTCTGAAGAAACCCCCGCAGCATCAAGGCGTGCATCCTCTTCGGACCTATCCATAATGGCCTGTCGGGAAGGCAATCCCCGCCGCGGTGAAGAATTTCCGCGCGTAGAATCGTCCGATCTACTTACTGCCTCCACAGTAGGCTTCGGTGGTGGGGGAGATGCAGTTTCAGAAAATTGTGGAAATGGCTCTGACGCGGGCAGATCCGAAGAAGTGTGAGGCGCAGCTATTGTTTCCGATACAGTTTGTGGTGTAAATCCCTCCTCGACACGCCCTTTCCTAGGGGATTCACCTACAGGTTCACCCTCGTCGTTCAGGTCCATTTCTTCCATAGTAATATCCATGGTCTTGGTAAGATCCCTCATCAGTGATATTTCACCGATCCTAAATATATCAGCATGTATGTTTCGTGATGTCAACTAAAGCAGCAGGTAGGTTTAACTAACAGATCCATAAAAGCATCCCCTCCAAAAATCATGCCGAAGAACTCGGCAGGGTCCTCTGCATTTGAGTCAGTCAAAGAACTTCAGCAAGCAGAGTTTCAGAAACCAACCAAAACCGCTGTCGGGAACAACCTTGTCCTTCCCAAACTTGTCATACTGCTTCCTTAGCTCTGTATTGCTGAGGACTTGGTAGGCTTCGCTGATCTGAATGATAGAATTATTAGCTAAGGTTCTGTAGATTTTTGGTAAAATCAATGGATAACTAACAGCTTGGAATTTGGCATGCGAAGTCTCATCCCCAGGGTTCTTGTCTACGCAGACCGCGAGACTGTTAATCCTCTGCGTTCAAAAGGAAAAAGTAATGTTCTATTTCGGTAAGAATACCTGGGTGATGAATGATTGCTAGCTTCCTATATGCCTTTTTGATCTCTAGCTCTGTTGCATTTGTCGGAACCCCCAGAGCATCGTAGTAGGTGGTGTCGAAAACTCTGGTTGACATTTTTGGACGACACGGATGCTCTTACAAGAATACCAGAAAAGTCTTTCACAGCAGACGGTGTATTGAGAGCGTGACTTTTGGCAGACGCTGTGACACGTAAGGGTGGAAGGAAAAGAGTATGCGCTTGAAGAAGAGTGAGAATGAAGGTGGGAGTATGGAGTTGTTGTAGAGGGTAAGAGGGAGAGGGAGAGTGATAAGCCTTCTGTTTTCAGCGCCACAAATTAGGCAGGATACGCAGACAGACGTAACTAAGCGACATCGGTGGCAGATTCGCGTGACGTTGGCTGGTCCCCCCGCAAGATCTCGGGTATTGCGTCTAACTACTCCGTACTCTGTGACATTATCACTGCTTGAATCACTCCATGATTCACTCCAGTCAGATGTGGAATTGGCATTCAATAGAAAAATACATTATGCGGTTATTTCATAATCTAGACCATGTCCAACGCTTCTTCAATTCGCTGCTCAGAGCATAACCATTGGGTGGCCGCTCGGCCGCACACCCTCTCTCTAGTGGGTATCTCTTAACTTATAAATCCAAAACCTCAAAAGTCAACAGGACCACCGCCTTGAGCGCCTAATTTAAGTTCATTACAAAAAGTTCCGGACGCTAAGTTCCAGAGCACCCACGTACGGGTCAACCGCCGATGAAACAGACCTGTCGTATATGTATGTATATAGTTAAAGTTGCGCTATCCAAGGCCCCGTGCTTCTGAATTGGATATGCGACAAACGCCGCTGCCTTGCTCAAGATCGACGCCACTGTCTCGGTCGTCCCCTTCGTGCTCCCTCGGTGTTGTAGAAGCATTTGCCAGTTCCTTACCCTGCCCATCATGCAGACCGATGTTCTCAGGAGGGTCCTCGAGGTCATCCGGTAAGAGGACCCGACCGCCTAGTTCAACGTCACTAACCTTGACACGGTAGTCCAAAGCCTTTTTTCCCTCAAGAATGAGCTCCTCTGTCCATCCTAGACACCTTTTAAGACTCTGGTTCATTTTCTGGCTGTCTACGAGCAGCTGCCGGTGTTTCGAAAGATCTAGCTGTATTTTTCTCTCGTCTTTCTCTCGATGTCTGGCGTCACTCTCTGCCATTGCATCCGGACTCAGTATAGCGTCCTCAAACGAGCCGTCATCAGAAAGCGACTCTTCATCTTCCTCTGTCATATCTGATAATTCTGATAGATCTTCGCTTTCAGTCAGATCTGATAAGCCGCCAATGGGTGACCCGATGGAAATTGATGTTAGCGATAGCCTTCCGGATCTGCTTAGTCGTCGATAGCGTCGTAACTCCGCACTTTGCTTGCGCATTTCCCGTTCCAACGTCCTATTAATGGCTAGCAGTGAAGAATTACTAATCTCCAGGTCTAGCACTTTCCGTTCCCTCCTAGCATTTGCTGCGAGGTCGTTCATTTGCTGAAATATATTATAGCTTAAGGTATTCTTGGCGGGAATTTGCGGTATCGATGTTGCAACTTTAGGCAAAATACCACTCGATTCGGTACCGGATCCGGTCTCGCCTTCCTCCGCTAATTCATCTGGCATTCCATCGGCGACATTAATTGCGAAATTTACCTTAGTGACCAGAGAGGAAGAGCCTGTGACATCGAGGGTTGAGCCTCTTTGCGTCAGTGGACTCGTGTCGAGAGAGCCAACACTCGCAGATCTTCCATGACTGGCGCGGTGGGGTTGGCTTTCAACAACAAGTCGATTAGAAGACTCAGCTGGAACTGGATCTCGTGGGGCAGAAGGCCCCACTTGCCCATGACCTAATCCATAGGCAGGGGCGAATGGACGATGGGTTACCGGCGGAGTCTCCCTCAGGGATGCAATGCTCGGAGCATCCTTAATAGGAGTTGGAGAAGGCCGACACTTTTCGGAAGGCTGTAACGCAGGGTTTAGTGATGCTAGTCGCGGTGACCTCAGTTGTAGAGGGGTTGATAATGTATGACCTGGTGCTGAAGAGGGTCCCGTTGATGAAGCTGAGTGCTTGTGTAATGGTCGGCGCTCAGGCTGAGATTCGGCTAATACATTCGCACGAAAAAGCCTAGACTGTGACCCGATTTCTGGGGCTGGCAACGTAGGTGCGATGGAGGAAGGCAAATTGTTGACGCTATTGGCGTAAAAGAAATTTGACATCTTGCTATTTGCTAATGATCTTGATGGTGGTTGGCGTACTGTAATAGGACTCCTTAAATCACTCGCATAAAAGAACCTTGGTGAACGCTCTCGATCACCAAGGTCACCTCCAGTGTGTCCATGATTGTACTGACCGTTATCGCTCGATGGAGACGACGTAAAAGAGGTGATTGATTGCTTTCCCTCACTAACTGTGCTTGCGGGCCGCGACACCGCCTTTCCCTCCAACCCAAGTATACAAATTCCTGGGTTACCATCCATAAGACGAGGTGACTCGATACTGGAAGTCGGTCTGGAACTGCTTGGAGTGCCGCTTGGGGTTCCATTAGGCGTGCTCGGTGTACTGTCTACCCTCGCTTTTCTTGATGAAGACCTTGGAGTGATATTTGAACTCAGAAAAGCTTTGACCGGAGTTGACAAGTCTTCCCTTGAGTTCCTCTTAGGAGTAACCCCTGCATCATTGTGGGCCCCTCGACGAAGAGTCGGAGATATGGAAGTGGATGAGGCGGTTGATGCAGCTATCCTGGGGGTCAGTGGTGTTTTGGAAGCCATACTACTGGTGCTCAGAGTCGGCATCAGCGGGCGGGCTACACCGCCGGTGTTGTTCTGTTTTTCATATGGCATGTTCGCAGTCGCTCCTAGTTCTGCGGTTGGCTTACGTGAATGGGCCCGCGCATTATAGCATTGGAATTGTTGAGGATCAACAGAATTCAGGGTGACAGCGAGTGCGATTTGTGTTGTTGACGGGAGACGTGACGGACGATGTAATTGGCGCGGTCGTTGATGACTACTTAGCTCGCCTGGTTGTTTGCATTAGGTAATCTTGCTTCGAGTCAATTACGTAGTCATATGATTGCAGCAAATAATAAGTTGACTTAGCGATAGATTCATTATTGAGAACTGTCTCTATTGTCTTTATTCAACAGCCATTTAGGGTGTGGTTGTTGTTGATATATGATAGAAGGCAGGGATTACTTAAGTAGGATAGCAGACGAGTTCGCACGACATCTCAATATCACCACCATCCCATCAGGTTCGGCTTCTAGGCAGTGGAGAAGATCTGACAAAACGCGATGGCCTCTAGTGAATCGTTTACTACGGAGCAGAAAGCCGAAGCCAGCACCGGGCATGAATTCTTGAATCACTATATACAGAAAGCAGGAGGTGAATGTGTCGATCAACAGAAGGCACGTCTCGTCTTTATGTACAATACAGCGTCTTTGCTATTTGCTTACGAGAATACCTTAGGTATCTGAAATTATCTATAGTGCATCCAAAGGGTCCAAATTTTTCAGCAATCAGGAGATGAAGGATCGAAATCTCGCTCAAAAGGTCGAGCGTGTAATGACAAGGAAGCGGCAAATCGAGTGTGCCGACGTCAGTCACGACCTGCGTTGCGCAGATGATTATGTTTCAGAGTTGGAAATTTCTCGTGACCTCACACAGACAATTGTTCATGTTGACTGCGATGCATTTTATGCTACTGTGGAAGAGCTAGATCGGCCAGAACTCAAGCGTGTTCCAATGGCTGTTGGCAAAGGCGTCCTCACAACGTGCAACTATCATGCTAGGAAATTCGGTTGTAGGAGTGGAATGGCGGCTTTCGTCGCTAAGAAGCTTTGCCCGAATTTAATATGTCTACCCCTGAACTTTGAAAAGTATGCGGCTAAGGCCCAGGAGGTGAGAGAAATCTTTACCAGCTATGATTCCCGATTTGAAGTTGCCAGCATCGATGAAGCATATCTGAACATCACAAAAGTAAGTTCATCACATTCTCGAGATCCCGTCTAAAACGACAACTAAATGATTGAAGTACTGTCAAAAGCATCAGATGTCTCCCGATGATGCTGTGGCACAACTTCGCAATGAAATCTTGCAGAAGACGAAGATCACTGTATCAGCTGGCATCGCTCCGAACGCTAAGATAGCGAAGATTGCATCGGACAGGAACAAGCCAAATGGGCAGTTCCGAGTTGCAAATGATAGGGTAGCAGTTATGGCATTCATGCGAGACCTACCTGTTCGCAAAGTCAATGGAATCGGTCGGGTATTCGACCGTGAGCTAGAAGTCGTTGGTATAAAGACTTGTGGAGATATTTATCACCAACGTGCCTACTTGGCAAAGCTCTTTGGCCAGAAAGCCTTCCAGTTCCTGATAAATTGCTATCTCGGAGTCGGGCGAACCGCTATTCGACCAGCGGAGGAATATGTCCGGAAGAGTGTAGGTACAGAAAGCACCTTCAGAGACATGAGCGGTAAGGCAGAGTTACGTGGAAAGCTTAGATGGATCGCTGAAGAGCTGGAAAGAGATCTGTTGAGGACTCAATTCAAAGGCCGTACTTTGTGCTTGAAAGTCAAGCTTCACACTTACGAGGTTTTGACTCGACAGGCCACTCCGCCGAAAGCAGTGCATTTGGCAGAAGACCTCTACCAATATGCTCTGCCGATGCTATCGAAACTAGAGCAGGAAATCCCGGGAATCAGGCTGAGACTTATGGGACTACGGGTAACACACCTGGTGAGCACTAAAAAAAAGGAGATGGATTTCTTTGGTGGTCATAGGCCGGTGCTTATCAGCAATCAAAGCCAAGGAACTAAACGGAAAGCAACCGTATTGGAGGAAAATGGTACTGAATGGGAGGTATGGCCAGAGGATGAGTTTGAGGAAGAGGCACGACAAGAGAGGCAGGCCGAATTAGAAGAATTAGAAAATTTAGGCCAAGAACAGGAATTGGGGGAAATAAATCGAAGAGAACAACACGGAAAAGAGGTCATTCTAGACTCGGAGGAGCACTATTTTGGGTACAAAGAGGAGTTTTGGGACTGTCCAATCTGCTTCCGGCCACAATTGGCGAACGACAGGGAATTCAACGTTCATGTGGATTTCTGCCTCTCAAAACAGACAATTAAAGAAGTTCTAAAGGACTCCGCGTCTGCCGATGCAAAATCTTCCATGGATCTCAGGGGTTTGGGCTGGAGGGGGTTTGGCCAACTGGGAAATGCCAAAAAGAATCAAAAGTCCCCAACGTGTGAAGGAGTGGTAGATGCTAAGAAGTGCATTTGAGTCATTCACTGAGTATCGTTGGGGCACGGCGCCGCGATATATTACGGATGACAGAATGATTTTTAGTAATATTGCATAGACTGCAAAAATCTTATATCTCGGTGATTTCGGGTTCGCCTTCCAGTTGCCGCCTAGCTTACAACTAAATCTGTGAAATTTTGTATCCGATGAGATGTGTATAGGCTCGGATCTATGGAGACCTCGCACCAGTTTGCTCAATCAGTCTTGGTTGGGTCTTCGTTGGCTGTGCGTCCGTGTGATTAGCTAAATTGGTGGAACCTAAAGATGTTGGATACATACGCTCAAGGATGCCCTCCTTGATCAACTCTTCGGGTTTTGGCCGATGCGCAATCTTCTCATTCAAACTGTCTGTACGCATATGCTTCTCCAGCTTCTTCTGCTGACCTTGTAATGCCGGTGCGGCGGTCGAATTAGGGAGGATGTTGCCTATGATATGTAAACTTCAGGGTCAAAATTGGCAACTTGAGTCGAAACGGGTCCGTACGTTCTATTAATTCCTCACGCTCAGGTCGCTTCTCCAGTCCCTTCTTGAGGCTGTCCGTTGCGAGATGACGCTCAAGCTCGTACGCGGCTGCCTGGAGAGAGCTATGTTGTCCCTATAGTGTCAGCCTTGCGTGATGAACTCTGTCGGCCGGAAACAATCGCACTTTGCGAACGATTCTGTGGTTTGAGAGTATAAGTGCCTAGACCTACGGAGCGGCTTTAGTATCCAGAAGGATATGCTTGTCTTTGAGCTCCCGTATATCGGGGCGGTGCTGGAGATGCCTCTCGAGCGAATTACGGCGCTCGATGGGTGAGATTGGGGATTCGTCAGGGCGGCTGTCTTCAGACATGATGCTTTGTGGAGCAGAAATTTAACTGCCTGTGGGCGGGGAGATATTTTGTTGTGGATTGGCAAAGGTGTGGCACTCCAGGCGAGTGTGGGGTACTCATACCAACAGCACGCCTAAAGAAAAACCAACGGCTGGTTTACTTTGTAACCATGCACGATAGCTAGTGGCTTCTGAAATGGTCCTATTATGGTCTAAGAGAATGTATGAAGAGACCAGCCTCAGTCCACACTAGACTATTTACTCTATTTACTAAGAGCACAGCAAAACAAGATCTTTCAAGAATCTGAGGCCTATATGAATGTCACGTGGATCTCGCGTTTTCGCGACTCAGCTGTGTTCCAATTCACGTCATCCCCCGCGTTTCATTCCTTCCCATCTCCACCTCGCTCTAAACTGGGTTTACGATTAACAACGCCCATCGCAATGTGGACCCTTGCGTGTGATGGAGATATCCTTGAGAGTAAGTCAGATTTGACATCTCACCTCTGGAGCTCTGGATGACAATGACTCGTTGATAAATAGATAAGCGACTGTGGCTGCGGCCCGGAAAGAAATATCTGTTTGGTCGGACAAAATCTGATGCTGGTGAGTTTGAGTCCCCATTCCCTACATATTAATTCCTTAATGAGTAGTGGTTGGGAGTATATGACCAGCAATATTCTGATTATCGAGCCTTAGGTGGATTTGCCATCGAAAACAAATCAATCTCTCGAAAGCACCTTACTATAGAAGTTGCCGCGGTAAAGACGGGTGATGGAGTACGTTGGCAAAACACTTGAATATCTAGCAGTGACTAAGACTGGAGATTCCCGCAGTCCAAATTGCACACAAAGTCCCGGCTTACGATCGAGGACCTGAAGTCAAAAATTGGGACACAATTAGATAGTGAGCAGATGAGAGGCGAGTCTCGGATTCTTGACAGGAATGAACACGAGATTAAATTGGGCAGTTACGAGCATCCATTCAGGCAAGCGTCATTTGCATTATATGTTGAGAAATATTGCTAAATATGACATGTCAGGATCAAATGGGAGCCTGTTGTCTTCTCTTTCTCTTTTTCTAGCAAGGAGCAAAAACATAAAGACCCACTTGAGCCTATGCGCGCGCGTCTCGAGCCGCTGGACATCAAGGCAGTCATACCATACGTTTTCGAGAAGACAACTCACGTAATTGCGACGAAACGGAACACAGCTAAAGGCTTGCAAGCTCTGATCAATGCGAAATACATAGTCACGGACTCTTTCGTAGATGCTCTAGTTCTTGCTGCTACCCCAGAGGCGCCCGACGATCCAGAAAGCTTGAGTCCGCTTGAAGCCGATTTTGACAAAAACTGGCCAGACGCACTTCTCCATCTTCCACCCCCAGGTAAGGAGCCGAGCCAGCGCCCTTTGGCTTTTTTTGCTCCGGATCCAAAAAGAGCAAATGTATTCGAGGGATACACCTTTATTTTCTGCGACAATGTGCAATACGAGAACCTCCACTCACCGATCGCCAATGGTGGCGGAAAGGCTCTCTTATACGAGCTTCGTATGGGCGAAACGATAGCTGAGGAAGTGGTGCGATATGTGAAGTACGCAGCGGGAGATAAGGGAGGCGGAGAGCTTGTAAATCTAGGCGATGGGAATATGGTTGTTGTCGTCCGCTTCAGGGGGAAGAAGGGTATGGAGGAGTGGAGTATTGAGATTGGAAATGAGGTGGCACGGAGGTTAGATCAGCGTCTTATTGAGCAAAGCGAATTTCTAGATGCGATTCTGTTAAATGATGCAACTGGGCTGTGCAAGGCACTGCCGGAAGAGGATGATGATGCATTGCCCGGACCCACCGGCTTAAAAGGTAAAGCGCTACCTGGTGGAAAAGTGTTGAAGTATTGCTAATGCGGTCCTGCGAAGCCCCCACGAAAGGGATTGAAGGGCCTGATGCGCATGGTGAAGACGCACGACAACCTGCTCCGCAGCCTCCTCAAATATCTCAACCCCCGAGCAAACGCGTCAGATCACGATTTGTAACCAGCCGCTTCAGGGGCTTTGACGATGGCTTCAACCCTGCCTCTCTACCGCAGTCTACTAAGAAGCCCGAAGGGTCACAGATGGAGAACCTTCCGGGGAGCAGTGAATATGTTAATAGTGAATCTGTCTGTGTAACTAGCTCCTGAATATCGTATGGAAGTGCTGATGATTACAGAGGTTGAGACCGTTTGGCGATTCTAGCATGGATCTGGATTCTCAACCTATCAATGCGCCCAGCATGCATAAATCTGTGAGAAGAAAGAGGCCTTCCCCACCGTCGTCGGAGGAAGACCACGATGATGTCATGAACAGAATACTCCCTGGAGCTGCAGTGATGAAGAAGCGTCGAATTGAGGTTGAAGAGGACACCCAATGCCACGGGGAGGCTCAGGGTAAGGTAAATCGGAAAAAGGAACCAGCAAATATCCAGAGGGCTAGAGATCGCAAGCCAAAGAGGGAAGTTGATGTCCTCGAAGTTGCACGAGAACACAGAGAAGCCGAGGAAGAAGTCGTTCGTCTCGATCAAGAAGCTCTGAAAGTATCACTCGATGGCACGGAGATTGATCAGATGAAGAATTTAGCACTTGTGGAAGAGATGGAAGTCATAAAGCGTCCTGGCCGTCATTCTAGGACACAGGCTTATGGGGATACTGGTAGCAGGTGGGATGAACGCTGGAACGGACGTAAAAACTTCAAAAAATTTAGGAGGCGAGAGCTAGGAGGTGACAGTCAGGCGAGACGGGGAGGATCTGTGATAGTTGGTTTAGAAGAAGTTCGTAAGAAAGATTTTGGGATCGGCGACGGATATTGGCTTGAGGGTGATACTCAAGAAAAGCAGACGGGAAAGCAAGCTGAATCACAACGCTTCAGCGAAACCGAGTCACAACCCGTTGCAACTATGAGGAGCCAGCCATCTAAAGACACCTCGAAAGCGCCAAGGATCTCACAAGCAGTCGAGCAGTCCAGGACAACTCGGCTTACCGACAAGACGTATAAGAGCAGACAGGTTGAATCGACTAAGCTACAGGTTTCCAGCAGAAAGAGGGGTTCTTCACCGACGGCAACAAAGCCGAACCCAGTAAAGAAACGAAATGGACTGTTCGTTAGACAATCAGAAAGCGATGAGAGTGAGGATGACCTCAAATTTAGGTTCCGGAGGAAGAGGTAGCTGAGTAGATAGACATAATTAAGCTATCTTACTAATTTCTTTGCTATAGTGAAACTCTCGAAATTACTTATTACATAATCTCCCATTTTAGCACGCTGTTCTAATTAGAATGGCGTCTTGAATAACAGGGGTATTACGTTACAACGCCGTCTCCAATGCTCCACAAAACCTCTATACAGGGTACAGATTAGTAGCATCTTTGACATTCATAATCTCTAATCCAAATCCTCCCATTTGTTTCCCACAACGTCCATATCGTTTCCACTGCTGGCTGCCCCATCGGAGGTGCCTTCATCAACTGCCACGCCAACCAAACATTCTCCCAGCATCGTATCCCAGTTCACCCACGGGTGTATCTCCATGAATAATTTCGTACCGTCCCTGCCAGCCGCCTTCATGAGTTCCCTCTCCCCACCAGGATGAAATGGTAGATAGGGCGATATGTTGTATACCTTACCGCCCAAAACTGACCAAGCGCTAGTGCGCTTGTTGTGCAAACGTAACTGCGAGGGGGGGACGCGAAGTAGATGTGGGTGAGGTAAGCCGCGAAGGTCAGCGCCAGATGCTTGGAGTCGTGCCCAATCCAGCGGAGAGTGTCCAGGAGCTAGTAGTACCTTCTTGCGGGGTTTCGCCGGTTTCTGGGTGGCGATAGGGGGAAGAGCGAGTGAATTGCTGCCGCTCCTTGGTGAGGCAGCTCCAGCTGGGACGGAGAGACTCGATGCAAGAGACAAATCTCGAGCTCTATTGGCAGTAGAACTAGAAGTAGGTCGTAGTGGTGGTCCCATCGATGTTTTCTTTGTTATCTGGGCGGAGTGTTGGGGTAGAGGGTTTGGCCGCAGTGTTTGTCGGGAGTGGTCCGTCATAGACGACACTACCGGCGCTCTTTGAGCTGAGTACTTTGAAGGAAATGATGGCGGGGACTCGTCATCTGATGAGCAGCTCTCATCAAAATGAAGCAAAGGCAAGTCTGGGGAGCTTCGCGGAGTCATTGGTGTAGTCTTTGCTGTTGTCTGAGGTGCTGGAGCGACGGTGCACTCTGCAGATGCTCTTAGGCCTGGCACCGTTTTTTGGTCAAGGGGTGATCTCTCATGAATAGCCCCCTGCGGCGAAAGTGTGTGGTGCTCATCGCAAGGCATAGCTGTCATCTCGAGTCCACTGATATTGTCGGGCTCCTCTAGGCGTTGGTGAGGCCATATCTGCAAGAGGAAATTAGGAAGAGAGTACCAGGAGGTCGGCGGATGACGGTAGATGAAAACTGATATCGTCGCTACTAATATCGAAATTCCAACAAGGACCATAGCTTTTGTGAAGGTTTCACCACCGCCGTTGTCGTCGTCGTTGTTCTTGTCGGAAGTTCATGAGGTAATACTTAGCGCCTGATCGCTCCGTTTGGCGTCTGGGTTGCTGCGGCTAAATTTTTTATCGCGCTTATTATGCATGTAACCGCCATGATCTCAACCTGGCAACTGTCAGCCAGCTCTACCTTACCCAGCTTATAGACCGGCCAGTAATGAATGGCGTTCCGGCCAATTTCTCGCTGCTTAGTTCGTCCCAGTCTCGATCCCTGTTGGAGATGCTCGTCCTTGCCGTCTTCCAGGCGTATTTCCATTAAATATAAGACAAAGTTGGTCGATGCCAAAGTGCAATGGCAGGCGAAGGCAGCTAAGATTAAAAATGGGGAGGCGGAGAGTATGTTGAGTATTCTCGAGAAACGAGGACTCGTGGAATCAATTGCCGGGTGGGTGGTTCCAGCTGCTCAATCTTTTCCTGTCGTCAACGCTTACAGTCATATCAGAGATCGCGATGCACTGGAGTTGCTCATGACAGATCAACGGATAGGAGCATACGTTGGTATCGATCCCACGGGGCCTTCTCTTCATGTCGGACATCTACTTCCCTTGATGGCACTGTTTTGGCTATATGTGCATGGCTACCGTAGCATCTCTCTTGTACCTTCTCATTCCCCTAGGCTCGTTGCTTGGTATAATATTTAACATGTGCTAGCTCGGTGGTGCTACCGCTAAAATTGGCGACCCTACTGGCCGTACATCGTCCCGCGAAGCGCAGAACGCGTCCACTCGTAAAGCCAACATGGTTAGCATGCACTACCAGCTGAAGAAGCTTTGGGTAAACGCCGAGCGATATGGTGAGAAGTATGGCTATTCTTGGGAATGGCCGTGGAGGAGAGAGCTGGTGAACAACAACGCTTGGATGAACAGGCTGCTTGTGCTAGACTTCTTGAACCTTCTGGGACCGGGAGTCAGGCTGGGGACCATGTTAGGAAGGCAGACGTGAGTCAGCTCTACGTTTCTAATTGGTTGCATATAGTATGGGATTGACAAAACATATGTTTTGTGCTGTATAGGGTCCGAAACAAAATGGAAAAGGGTGATGGCATGTCTTTCGCTGAGTTCACCTATCCACTCTTACAGGCATGGGATTGGTGGTACATGTATGACACCAAAGGTGTTCAACTTCAAATCGGTGGCTCAGATCAGTTCGGTAACATAGTTGCGGGGATAGATGCTGTGAAGTACATTTCAAGGAATCATCCAGATCCCGATACACGACGACAGGAGAAGGATGGTGGTTTAGCAATGCCTTTTGGGTTCACAGTGCCTCTACTGACAACAGCGTCTGGGGAGAAATTTGGAAAAAGTGCGGGTAATGCGATCTGGCTGGACAAGGAATTGACTAGCAGCTTTGACCTTTATCAGGTATGAATGTCTGCATTAGGATGATGGAATGGTGTCGACTAACACGTTACCCCAAAGTTTTTCCTGCGCTCAACTGATGCAGATGTAGGCCGCTACCTGAGGCTTTTCACGTTTATTCCCCTTCCCCAGATTGAGGCTATTATGACAGAGCACATGAAGAATCCAGGAGCGAGAAAAGCACAGCATACACTAGCTCGTGATTTTGTCGAGCTGGTCCACGGAGCACAAGAGTCCAAGCTGGCAGAGTCGCAGCATCGGCAGCTATTCCGCTCGCCCTCATTGTCCACTTCTACTCATGTTGAGTCAAACACGAATGGCGATTCTACTCCAGTCAATGCTGGAAACGCGCCTCCTGTCCAAGTCATTCTACCTGCATCCCTAGTGCTGAATCAGTCAATCGCACGTGTCATGTACTCGGCGGGGTTGGTTTCTTCACGTAGCGAAGGCCACCGACTTGCGCAAAATCAAGGTGCATATATTGGCTCAAGGCCTGGCGGTGGAGGCAGCATGGGAGACAACTTGGACTTCGCGCCAATCAAACTCTGGGACCCTGCGAAAACAAAGGATTACCTGCTAGACGGGGGGTTGTTGGTGCTGAGGGTCGGCAAATGGAAGGTTAAGGTCGTGAAAGTCGTAAGTGATGAGGAGTTCGAACGACTAGGTCTTGATGCACCAGGTTGGAAAGATGATCAGAAGCAACTAGACCTCGACGAAAAGAATAAAACCAATAGGCCTCGACAACGGGAGTAAGAAAACAACCTGCAATGTAATATTATCTGTACCATAGGCTACCTAACCATGCATAGACGTACTTCTGGATATTCGCGGAAAGTGGGAAGCGGGAGTCATGCCGAAAATGCCGAAATGAGAAACTGAACGCGACTTGGACGCGCTAAGTTTCGACTCGCGTCTTCCCGTCTCCCGTGTCCCTGCAGCTACTTAAGCACATACACCTCCCCTCCTCACTCTCCCGACTCCCTCCTGAGTGAAACTCATTAAGTCTTCCTTGAGCAGTGTTAGGAACATAATACAACTAGTCAGCAAAAATGGTCAAAGCCACACAGTCTTCTCCGCCGGTCCCCCAATCTTCCAAGAAATTTATCCCGGCCAACTCACAGCCGGCGTCCATGAACCAGCAGTCGATTCTTGGGTTCTTTAGGAAGAAGGACGGCATTGACACTCCACCTTCTGGTGAGGCTACAGATAAGGCCAATGGTTCGGTAAAAAAGGGCACAGAGCCGTCGTCAGTACGGAAGCGCACTCGCAAGGCCGGCCTGAGTCAAAATTTGACGCCTGCCCCGAGCAGTGATGCCATAAATGCCTCCAGCTCCCAGGAAGAGAATGTAAGTAATGGAGTGATGAGGGGTGTGGAGAACGGTTTACCATCGCCATTGACTCCCATTCATGATGGAGTGCAGATAGTTGGAAATTTTCATTATAGAGCTAGCGCCACAGCAACCGCCAGTAGCCCATCTAGCAGGAGGGTGAGTATGCTCAATACTATCTGTATATAGGTGATTGACAGCTGAACGGTTATTCTCTACTAGGACAAGAAGACAAGCGACTGCGTGATGTCTGAAGACGACGCGGAAGATTTTGAACCCATCAAAGCACGCTCTAGCCGTGGTCGAGCTGCTAAGCGTAGGATGCTAGACGAAGATTCCGAAGGAGATTATGTGCAGGAGGCTGAGCAGATGGAGATTGAAGATGGTACATTGCCTCACAGCATGAATTATCTGTCAAGAGACTAACAGGCTTTCTTTTCCAAATAGATATGGAGGACTTTGTTGTTCCCGATGACTCGGATGAAGAAGTTAAGCCTTCGAAAAAGCGAAAGCGGCCATCAAAAACTCGATCCCAGAAGAACTCCCCTCCATTGCCTATGTCCCCGCTCGATAAGGATGACCTCGAGATGCCTACAGTGTCTACCGCTGGGCAATGGACATACGATCCTGACAACACGCAGCCACTGCGGCCCCGGTCGGATGCGACAACAAATGCTGCCACCAAGAAACCCGGAAGCGAAGGCCAAAAGAGAAAGGAAAAGGCTTATCAATCTGAGCCAGACCAGAGATATCCTTGGTTAGCTAACATTAAAGACGCGGACAAGAACCCTCCAGGACACCCAGATTACGACCCACGAACGGTTTACATACCTCCGCTTGCGTGGCAGAAGTTTTCTCCTTTTGAAAGACAGTATTGGGAGATCAAGCAAAAGTTATGGGATACTATCGTCTTCTTCAAGAAGGGTAAATTCTACGAGCTTTATGAGAACGACGCAACCATAGGCCATCAGTTGTTTGATCTCAAGCTCACAGATCGGGTTAATATGCGCATGGTTGGTGTACCTGAAATGTCCCTCGACCAATGGGCTTCACAGTTCGTGGCGAAGGGTTTCAAGATTGCTAGGGTTGACCAGTCGGAGTCTGCATTGGGCAAAGAGATGCGAGAGAGGGATGGTAGCAAGAAGACTGGGAAGCCCGGCAAAGACGATAAAATCATTCGTAGGGAGCTGAGCTGCGTACTTACACGGGGGACCTTGGTTGACGGAGGCATGCTCCAGGATGATATGTCAACTTACTGTGTAGCGATCAAGGTCGGTTTTACACCCTTTAAGACTTATCTATATCGGCTGATCTTATGACAGGAATCCGTGGTGAACTGTCTTCCCGTTTTTGGAATATCTTTCGTTGATACTGCCACCGGCCAATTTTTTATGACAGAATTCGTGGATGACGTTGACCTTACCAAGTTTGAAACATTTGTTGCCCAGACTCGTCCTCAAGAGTTGCTTCTGGAAAAGGTAGGATCTGAGCCATACAAAATCTTCTGGTATATATTGACAGGCGCTAGTCGAATACCTCTGTCAAAGCGCTTCGTATTCTAAAGAACAACACAGGACCAACCACAATCTGGAATTATCTAAAGCCTGTAAAAGAATTCTGGTCTGCAGACATCACAATCCGGGAGATCGACGCCAGTGGATATTTCATCTCCGAAGATCGCGATAATGAGGAAATGTGGCCTCAAGTACTTAAGGAGGCAAAGGACAAAGAGTTTGTGATGTCCGCATTTGGAGCTTTGCTTCAGTACCTCAGAACGGTTTGTATATCCATCAATTTAGACGGTGTTACAGGCTGCTGACCTTTTGTAGCTTAAAATCGAACGAGAACTGGTCACAATCGGGAACTTTGACTGGTATGATCCTATCAGAAAGGCCACCAGCTTGGTACTTGATGGCCAGACATTAATCAATCTGGAAGTGAGTGTTTTCGATGTAGCAATTATCCTGGATATTGCTGATGGTTTAGATTTTCGCAAATACGGTCGACAGTGGCTCAGCAGGAACGCTTTTCGCTCTTTTGAACCACTGCATCACTCCATTTGGCAAGCGCCTCTTTCGTCAGTGGGTCTGTCACCCTCTAGTAGACATAGCAAAGATAAATGCTCGTCTTGATGCTGTTGATTGTCTTAATGCCGACACTACCATACGAGACCGTTTCACCTCTCAGATGACCAAGCTACCTGATCTTGAGCGCCTCATCTCGCGCATCCATGCCGGAAGCTGTAAAGCGCAGGATTTTGTCAAGGTCCTTGAGGGCTTTGAACAAATCGTCTACACCATGAGTTTACTTGAGAAATTTGGCTCCGGTGAAGGTGTTATTGGACAACTTATATCCAATATGCCCGACTTGGATGGTGTGCTAAAACATTGGAAGACAGCGTTCGACCGAACTAAGGCTAAGCAAGATGGAATCCTTGTACCTGAACGCGATGTCGAAGAAGACTTTGACGCCAGTCAGGATCGCATTGAGCGGATCCTAGCAGATCTAGAGAGTCTCCTAAAGAAATATCGGCGAGATCTCGAATCCACGTCTATTGTCTTCCGCGACAATGGGAAGGAGATCTACCAGCTCGAGGTTCCGGCGAAGGTGAAGAATATTCCTAGGAGCTGGGATCAAATGTCCGCCACTCAAAAGGTCAAGCGCTACTACAGTCCAGAGCTTCGTAGCCTCGTCCGGCAACTGCAAGAGGCGCAGGAGACTCATGGACAAATTGTTAAGGAGGTTGCTGGAAGATTTTTTGCTCGCTTTGATGAACACTACAGCGTTTGGCTAGCGGCCGTCAAGATCATTGCCCAACTTGACTGCTTAATTGGCCTGGCGAAAGCATCATCAACCATAGGAGAACCCAGCTGTAGACCGAAGTTTGTGGAGGATGAGAGGAGTGTTGTCGAATTCGAGGAGCTCCGGCACCCTTGTATGCTCCCAAGTGTTGCTGACTTCATCCCCAACGACGTTAAACTTGGCGGTGACACTGCGAAGATCAACCTCCTCACAGGCGCTAATGCCGCAGGGAAATCGACCGTTCTCCGAATGGTGAGGCTTTCTGGAGACTTCCACTGACTTGCCGTTTACTGACTTTGGTATCTAGACATGTGTCGCTGTCATTATGGCACAACTAGGCTGCTACGTACCCTGCAAATCTGCACGCCTCACTCCGGTCGATCGTATCATGTCCCGTCTCGGTGCCAATGATAATATTTTTGCAGCTCAAAGTACATTTTTCGTTGAGCTTTCTGAAACGAAGAAGATATTATCAGAAGCTACGCCGAGATCATTGGTGATTTTAGACGAACTAGGCAGGGGGACAAGCTCATATGATGGGTGCGTATTAGATTTGTTCTCCGTGTGGTATACTCTTTGTTCTTCAGCTGCTAATTATATCAAATGTACAGGGTGGCAGTTGCTCAAGCTGTTCTTCACCACATAGCCACCAATGTAGGCTGCACAGGATTTTTCGCAACCCACTATCACTCGCTGCCAACAGAGTTCGCGGGGCACCCTGAAATTGCTCCCAAGCGCATGCAGATTGACGTTGACGGCGATCATCGACGTGTGACCTTTCTCTACAAACTTGAAAACGGTGTCGCCGAGGGCTCTTTTGGCATGCACTGCGCGGCGATGTGCGGCATCCCTGCTAAAATAATCGATCGAGCTGAGGTTGCGGCTAGAGAATGGGAGCATACGAGTAAATTGAAAGAGAGCCTTGAAAAGGCGAAGAGTGGAGTGTATGTGCCTCTGGGCATGCAGAGCGATGTTGCTTGGTTGCTGCGAGGCGACATGACCGGAGTGGATGAGAGGGCTTTAGGCGTGATGATACAGTCTATTGAAGGTTTGTGAAGGATCAATATCCGCGGACAGCTTGTGACGTTTCGTAGCATCGGAGGTTGAGGGATTGGTCTGGGTATCTACCGTGAAGTAGCTGATTTGACTGGGCAAACTTATATTCGGTATCACATTGCCCGACAGGCTTTCGGTCTTCCACGTGCGGATCTATTCACGGCTCTAGTTTCATGGAAAGTTGTTTTCAACCTCTTGTAGAAAGCATGTCACACCTGAATATACCTAGAATGAAAAGCTTCTACATATTTCACGATGCCATGTGCGATGAGGCTACTGACTTTGAGAACTGCTTGAATTCGAAATCTGGCCCAGCCGGCTACATCGCCGCTGCCTTATCACTGGTTAAAACTGGAAAACAAAGGATCTCTCCCATCTCGAAGCACATGGCATCATTCTCAGCAGCGTGTCGAGACGCCCGGTGTATCCTTTAGAAGAGTAGACCAAACGACCAAACGACAGGGAACGACGAGGCCTTAGCCGTGGCTTACTACAGGCATTAGCCTTGTACTTTGTATGGGAAGAAAAGAGAAACACTTACTGACAGATCGACAGCATCTAGGACTCGGATTCTTCAGCACCGGCGACCTTGTCATCACGTTTGATGACCATTTCCTTCGCCTTAGACACCTTCCCCCGAGGAGACTTAAAAACCTTCGTTTCAGGGACCTCTTCTTCCTCATCATCGTCATCTTCAATAAATTCTGCTGAAAGTATAGAAACACTCGCAGCGGCAGGTTTCTCCTTTCTGGTGCGTGGCTTACGGGCTGCACCGGTTGTGCTCTTGCGCTTTCTACTAGCAGGCGGAACCGGCTCCCCATCCATAAGTTTACCACGCAAGGTGGCGTAAGAGGACCGCGCGGACGCAATGGTGCTGAAACCGGCTTCGTCACGGAACTTCTCGAAGTCGATCTATATTTGTAGAGTAAGTTAGCTAGCTTGAGGGCAAAGCACATCATCCAAAGCGTGCGAGTGGGGGTTGAGTTGCGAATAACTAACCACCGGCTGCTCTTCGAAGCACCGAAATGCGATCCGTACGAGTTCGATATCACGAGGGGACAACTGCTTAGGAGTGGAAGACATGTTGTTTGAAGTTGAGCAGTACGTAAAGGTTTGTAGGAGATGTGGATTGAAATGTCAGAGGCTGACTGATGACTCGAGTTCGAGGATGAAGGAAGTGAGGACGACAGTTGTCGAGGAAGAAGATGTTTCCTGGTCGAGGGGGGGCTTTATAAATCACAAGAGTGGGCTGATGTGATGGAATGGACCGGAACTTCCACAGCTGCGCCGAGCAGTCCTCAAAGTACTCCAGACTCCAAACCGCCCTTCACCCATGTGCTCGCCATCCGTGACTTCTGACTATACCAAAATATTGCCAGGAGCTCGTGTTACATGCTGAGGGGGGATTATTACCAATCCCACAAGGATAGGGGTATTCAAAGTAGCCTTGAGAGGGAATTGAAAAAGGAAGAAAATAAAAATTTTAACAATTGCGTGAACCATTTTGACCTTCAGAGAGCCAGTGAAGTCAGTTCAGCATTTGCAATCGATGGAGATGCAGACTGATGAAGAGCAATTGCTTATCAGTAAACAAGAAAACGTAGTAGAAAAAACAATTGGCGAGGCGAGATAGTCGATCCGACGGGATCGAAAAGTTGAAACGCATCCATAGCGTTATAAACCCATGCATTACTGCTCTGCACGCTTTCAAATGATGCATCGATCCATGACAGAAGCATTTTATTAATCGAAGAACACAGGTTTGAATCCGAACGAATTACTTTTGCGATCAGAGCCTACTTATTTTCCGTTTGTCTATCATCGCACAGCAGCCCTTGCGACATCTAAAGAAGTAAAGACTAATGGGAAAATTAGCACCCACTCCTCCGAAATGTGCCTAGTCTTCCACAGGGACAATACGAAGCCTACATCATCTGTTAGTAAAAAAGACCCCACTGGGAGCCCCTTTGGTCCAAAATAGAAAGGCCAATACATACGTGTTCGTATGACCCATACCGCCCTTCCAGCCTTGGACTGTAACAACTATATCCCCCTTGGCCAAAAGCCCCAGTTTCTTTCCCTCTTCAATACCCCATTTGAGACGGATATCAACATCTTCCTGCCAGTTACTGGTAACAACAGTATTCACCTCTGGGAACAAGAAGGGATAGACTCCACGGTACAGGTGAGAATACTGGAAACATCGAACATGATTAGTCAGAGAGGATGAGGAATAAATAGGCCAGAATAGCGAAGCTTACGCGAGCAGCAGAAGCGTTGCGGGTAACCATGAGAATTGGGCAGACCGGGCGATACTTCGAGATCAAACGAGCGGTACTCCCACTGTCATCAGATCAGAAATCGGTGAACGACTGAGATTGGGGCAAACCGTGCAAACCTAGTACTCAGTACCAAGATAGCGCCAGCACCCTGTTCCAAACTCGCACTCACGGCAGAAATAGCACAAGTCTCTGTGGTGTTTGTGGGTTTCAACGCAAGTCCTCGAAGTTCGTTGAACGAGTTGACATAACTGATAGCTGTCTCTGCCAACAAGCAGGTCTCGTGCATCATGGCCACAGCTTCTTTCGGGTATTTACCCTTTGCAGTCTCCCCAGAAAGCATGACACAATCAGCTCCGTCCAAGACAGCATTGCCGACATCGCTGACTTCAGCACGTGTAGGGCGCGGATTAGTGGTCATGGACTCGAGCATCTGTGTTGCGCAGATGATGGGCTTGCCAGCAATATTGCATTTAGCAATCATCATCTTCTGGGCAATAAAGACCTGAGCAGGTGGGATTTCGATACCGAGATCGCCACGGGCAACCATAACACCGTCAGTCTCCTTGAGAATTTCATCAAAGTTATTCACGCCCTGCTGATTCTCGATCTTAGCAATGATCTGGATCTCCTTTCCGTCTTCTCCAAGAACTTTCCGGATAGCTTTTATGTCGCTGCCATGACGGATGAAAGAGGCAAAGATCATGTCAACACGGTTCTTCACCCCGAAACGAAGGTCCTGAATGTCTTTCTCGGAGAGAGGAGG
This sequence comes from Sabuloglossum arenarium, assembly GCA_022345705.2. Lineage (NCBI taxonomy): Eukaryota > Fungi > Ascomycota > Geoglossomycetes > Geoglossales > Geoglossaceae > Sabuloglossum > Sabuloglossum arenarium. The sequence continues at coordinate 23,935 of JAJDMY020001011.1, forward strand.
GAGATCAACGTCAGTCTTGGGGAGGTTGACACCTTTCTTGGATGAGATGTTTCCATTGTTGAGACAGCGGACTCTAACAGTCTTATCATCCGGAACGTCAAGGACTTCAAAGGAAAGAATGCCATCATCAACATAGATGGTACGGCCCACTTCGATGACTTTGGTGATATTCTTGTAGTCAACATACCTACGCTCCAGTAGTCAGGGTCACTACGGTTCCAAACATGGGGTAGTTTGAAGGATAATTAGAGAAAAGTATTCAAGCTCACATGTTCTTGTCATCACAAGCTTTAGCATATTTCTCGTCGGTGGTGATATTAAGCTCAGCACCAGCACTGATTGGGATATCCACTCCGCCGGCAGTATCTCCGGTACGGATTTCAGGTCCTTTCTATCAGTCAAATGCATCTATTAGCTATGTTTGCAGAGGACCGAAGATGAAGGGCGTACAGTGTCGAGAGCTATAGCCAAATGTCTACCCTCCATCACACTTTCGGCTTCCCGGGCATTTTTTATGACCGAATAGTGGTACTAAGTTATTAGGTAGCATATTAGTATGCAGTATCGTCAAGACACCTGATAGTATGAATACTGAAGAGAGGACATGTGGAATAGAATGGTACCTCGTGATTGCCATGAGAGAAATTCATGCGAACAATATTAAGACCAGCTGCAGAAATGCTACTATCAGCGCTGAGCGTGCAGAATTGTTATCACAACCCGCAAACTAACCCTTGCGGAGGATATTGATTTGTTCAATACTATTTGTCTTTGGGCCTGACTCGAGAGGTAGAAGTCAGCTAGAGAACTTCAATTCCAAGACATGTAGCTGCCATTGAAACAAGGAGTTTCGCTGCCATGCCTCAAAGCTAATGATATGAGAGAAACGAACCGATAGTCCCGATTATGGAGGTTCTCCGGTAGTTCCGCGCGGGGCGATGCTCGGTGTTGAGCTGGGCTAGCCATTCATATCTCGTACGACTCTCAAGGTGAGCAAGAGAGGCTGCCATGTCGAGGAGATAGTAAGATTGATTGAGGATAGACGTGCTGAGCGATTGTGTTACGTTAGTCTCTATGGAGTAGTCGTTGTGTGTTAGGTGGGGCTGGAGTGAGACAAATATCACAAATGTAGATCTGTTGATAACCCTTGAAGGTAAGGGGAAAGACCTACGAAGTTACCGGACGTAACTGAACGATGGAAAAGTTTGCGGTTGAGAGAGGGGAAGCTACGTGGTATCTGTCAAGAGAAGCAATTCTCTCGCAGGAACAATCCAACCAACCAGTTCGACATGCCTCAACAAGAAATTTGAGCCGCCTTATCAGGAATCGGAGCTAGCACGCGCTTGATTGGAAGCGCGGTATGGCACGTGCCGCCAAGCAAGCAGTGCATTGTGTAATCGCAGCAAAGAACGAACTTACGAGTACATACCACCGCTGCTGATCTATCGGATATCCAGCAAGCCATCATTCCACAAAGCAAAGCTGCTGTATTTGCTTGTATCTTCCGAGACACTGTTGCAATGGTTGTGAGTATCTGTTCCTTGTCGTGAACTTCCATCCTCAGCCCTAATCAGCCCAGTTGCTCAACATACTGACGTTCTGGTTATTCAAAAAGCTTGGGAGGTTAACGCACTATGCCTTTGATGCCGTGCTCAGTAAGATCCTCTTTGACTCCACCGCTGTTGCTTTCAACTGACGGCTGATTCCAACAGTATCGGCCTTCCTTGCCGGCGTAAAGCGCTCGACTGGTTTAACGTATGCCCTCCACCACCTGTTCCCAGAACCCCATCTTGATTCTCCTGTACCATACGGCCTCTGCAGTTTTTAAACCGTAAGTGCAAGAGGTCTTGATAGAGCTAACAGACCCCCGGAATTCACGGGACCTTAGCCCCAGCCTACAAACCGAGAAAGTTTCCGATAATAAGGAACTTAAGCATTGGGTCGACAAGTACCTTGGTGTCGGCGAATGGGTGATGGACCAAAGTGTGGCAATTATGGGATCGAGTGGATGGTTTGAACGGAAGCGTTAACGTGAGACTGAAAGGCGGATGGAGCTAGCGACTGGATGATCAGGATGAAATCTCGAGCCGTGTCCTGGGCTTTTTCCAAGCACGGGGTAGCCGGCTTTGATACACTTTCCCAACCGGTGTAGCATAGCAAATACAAATTTCTTATTGTTCGAAGGTGGGGCGGTCGCTCTAGAGTAGAACAGAGCAGAAGAATCGGGACTCGAGAGGAGAGCACAAGATAGCCCGGCCCCGATATTTCCCTAGAAAACCGCATCTTTTAGATATGTACAGTACATGTGGGATATCCTCTTGCCGATCGCACGACGGGCATTGCCGAGCATAACCGGAACTCTAACCTTGTAACTCTACTCGGACCACGGCAACGTTTAACTCACTGCGTAGTAATATACCTATATATACTTAATAGTACAGGATGGCATCTAACTGTTCATTGTCCGGTCCATTCAATGCCTGACGATCCTCAAAAGTAGTCGTGGCTAGCTTGACCAGAACATTCCTTACTCTTTACACAGTACTTTTGGATCTATCAAAACTCCGCATACACCATCTGTATTCCGTACTGTCAATTTATCAACGAAGCGGGGAAAAGTGGACTTTGAAACAGCCATTGAAGGAGATATGACTCTAAGGGACTCCGGCTCTGAACCAAAACCGTGGCACTGGAGTTGTCCATTCAAGTAGCATCCAGCCTTCGTAACCATATCAAACTACTTGATTGTTAGACACTACATTACTAGCTTGTTTTGTTGGCTTTCTCTCTGTGTTCGTGGCATATTTATTATCGTTGAGCTTATTCACTGCATTATTGATTCGATCCTTAAAATCCAGGCGTTCAACCCAAAGATAACTCAACGCCCTACTCCACAGCTGGAAGCTACAAAGGCTCTGCTTGCAACACCTGCGCAACACAGAGTACTCTGCTGTACTTGCGTGACTTCATGTTTCTATCATATTCGTTCCGTACTTTCTCTGCTATGCTTTTCCGTCGGAGTTCCTACGCTGATTGGAAATGTTCGGTGAGCCGCCCGGAACCCATCTTCCGGTACTCAATCATGTGTCTCAGAGGCACAGCATCGTTTATCCATATTTAGTCATCTCTAACTCCACTGCGTTCTTTCTGGATTTTGTATTCTTTCCGTGTTTTGACGTTCTAGCAAGTCCATCTACATTCCTCTGCTTTCGACCAGTGCCTGTTTAGGATCCCCAGATGCGTTGTTGATATTGTATTGCTAAGTATGCTCTAGCTCTGTCAACCAGGTCCTCCACTATCTTCTTTCTGATCCAGTGCTTAAAATGAGCGAATTAAGATGACCCTCCTCTAAAGAACAATGGCGCTTCGGTACATAACGGAATATATCCCTCCATACACAAAGCCTCCATATCGGAATCTTTATGTTGCTGCGTGGTATGGGCCAGACGCGGAGGTTATTGTTGGAGCATGGGGAGGATCCTAATACTCATGGTGAACCATATGGCAATGCGCTCCAAATCGCGGCTTTCAAAGGAAGGGAAGAAGTGGTACAGATGCTGTTAGACAACCAAGTGGATGTCAACGCTCAAGGTGGCATGTACGGAACTGCTCTTCAAGCCGCGTGTGAAGCAGACAACGACCGCATAAATTTTAAGATTGCTAGTGGATAGTGGAGCGGATGTGAATGCTACGGGTGTGAACATGGCACAGCCCTACAGGCAGCAATCCTCAAAGGAAACTTTGATATAGCGCAGCTGCTCATGGAACGCGGAGCAGATGTCAACATTCGGGCTGGAGATAGCGGCACTGCTCTACAGGCTGCTGCTAGTCAAGGTTGCGAAGACGTAGTCAGGTTACTGTTAGAAAAGGGTGCTGACGTTAATGCCCAGTGCGGATTCTTTACAAATGCACTTCATGCTGCGGCTGCCCATGCCCGCAGAGACATAGTAGCGTTACTTCTGGAGAACGGAGCGGATGTTAAGGCTCAGGGCGGGTACCGTAGCCAAACCGCTCTCCAGGCAGCAGCCTGGAGTAACAGAGCAGATGTAGTGGGATTGATATTGGAGAGGGGAGCGGATCCAAACATTGGAGATGCCTTGAGTGCCTCCGTGCAGATCGACAACATAGAAATGCTGAGGCTGCTATTGAGAAAAGGGGCAGACGTGAATATTCCGAATAAGTATGGGAGCGCTCTTTACCGTGCCCTAGATTGGGGACATGGTGAGATTGTCGCACTGTTAAGAGAGAACGGGGCTGTTGTAACACCACCCCAGCCCCAACAGTCGCCTGCAGAGGCAATGGATGAGGGAGGCGAAACTCTTGAAATACCAATCTCGTCCGAACAGGTATCTGGGAAGGCAATGGATAAGGGAGGTGAAGTTCCTGAAATATCAATATCATCCGAACAGTTATCTGTGAAGGCAGTGGACGATGGAACTGCACCCGATAAGAAACCAACTTTGCCCGAACAGCCGTTTGCAAGGGCAGCTGTCAAGGAAGCCAAGATCAAAATGGGAATGAATAACTTCGAAACCGGCAGTCTGCAACATCGCACACTTCCCGACTCAAGGCGGTTCACGGGACTTGACGAAGTGGCCCAGTCGCTTTATACTGGTGCGGGCGCGGATGGTCACAAAACGCAGAGCTCAAACAGGCGTCGGGACGTGCTACGTCTCTCATTTGCAAGAATATCTTCGAGAGGTATCAAGGGGGTTTGGCAGCGGGACAAAAAGATCGTGGTTGAGAGCATGCATGGTGGCCTTGCGTCTAGCGATCACGATAGACTAAGCGTTTCCACTTTAGTCAACGAGGTCAAGGATCCCGCGGATGGTAAGGTTGGCAAGACGAGCAATGAGCATGAACAAGAGAGCAAGAAGATACCACATCAAGACTATAGACTGGGTGAGAGAGCGCCATGGATTCATGTCCGTAGGCTTGGAAATGGGAGTTAGAGTATAGTTGACGCTGTTGAGTATTCGTTAATGCCTGGAAGACTCTATGCACGTAAAGAGATCAGGATCTCAAGCTATTCAGTACGCGAGACTGTCCAAGCTGAGGTCGAGATTGCCAACAGACTAAAACACCAGCACATCATCTAGGTCGAATTACAAACGGGATGCGGTCATATCCAGCCAATCCCCAGAAAACACTCATATGGTTACTGTCCCTTATAGCACGGGTCGCGGAGTCTGAGGGAAGAGAAACACGACGACAGTCATTACGCTTACCTCCCGTTAGAGTGTTGCTTTTCCATGCTCCAACCAGATCCTGACAATCGCTTCAGTGCAGCAGCGTTATTCAATATGTTAGAGTAATCAAGGCGACAGAATTCTAACAAGAGGGTCGGGTTCCCATTTGTGGGGCCTTGTTGCCATCATATTCTCCCTGAGGGCTCCCCAGACCTACCTTCGTCAAAGCGGTTGGTTCGAAGAGGCCATATTTCGAGTCCGTGAAAAACGTTCTAAACGACCCCCCTATCCGTGACTGGGATAAGGCAAATCTATATTGCGGATATCCAACAAAGAGAGCATAAGCATATCACCACAAAGTGCATGACACTTTTCCACCACCCGCCGATATCAGTAAGGCTGTTGGCGTAAACCAACCTAGGGTTCCAATGGGTTCGGAAGCTCACGCAACGAGCTTCCTGGGTTCACAACTCCCTTTACAGCACGAGCGGAAGCCTTCCGGGCTGGGCAGTACGATTCAAACAACCGCTTCATATTAAGGGGTACTCAAGACAACATCCAGTAATAACTAATCAATGTGGACGCAACATCGATAGGTAACTCCGTACCATGGCATTGGAGGATTACTCATCCGAGAGGAGGACTGGGAGCCCATCTCATACAATTCGGCCATTGCGGGGAATGGAGATGTTCAGGGAGCGCCAATGAAGCGGTGTCTGTCTCGGGGAGGGGGAGAAATGAAAAGAGAAGTGCATAGGGATATACTTAACTGTGATTGCGACGAGCAAGGAGTCTACTAATCCCACTCGGAGGGGCTTCACAACTCCGATGTTTTCCAATCCGATACCAAATTTATTATCATCTAGCAGCGCCACTACACGTTCCCAATCACCAGAGAACTCTAGAGCTCTCCATATTTCAGCATCACAACCGTATCATCCTCAAGGAACATTCCAATACATCAACAACGTAGCCTAAAAACCCCTATCACGGTCATTATTTTGCTATCACGTCAGAGGAGACTTTCCTCCTGAAATACCCCACCGATTAAGCGTTGTCCGATAATTCTTGTCATCAGAAAGGAAAGCCCACATAGTCATTTCCTATTAGCTATATAAATGGCTTGTAAATTGCTTTGTTTGCCTTCGAAAAATTTCTCCAGATTGAAATATCTCTAGATCTTCTTCTGCTTATACGAAAATATCTGTATGTACGGTTGATATAATACAGGATTTTGATTTTGATGTTACACCTGTCATTGTTAAACATCACACCGTCGTCGTGCCCTGCTTCACGCTGACTATTTCCCCACTCTGCGTCCCCTCCTCTTCTACCGCGTCCTCCTCCTCAGCCACCTCTTCTTCGCTCTCATCCCACGGAACCTCCACCCCTGTGATAGAACTCCACACCCTCTCCCATAACCCCTTTTTATGCGCCATCGCCAAGACCATCAAAACTGGTAAATGCCAAACGCTCGCCCAGAATAATCCCCTCGCCGTTCCTCCCGTGCCTTGTTTCCGCCAAAACCGCCACGCCTCCCTGACAAGCCATATATTGACGACAGTGCTAGTTACCAAGAACCCTTGATCCACTACCCCCGCCCACCAGAGCCCGGTGCATATGGGGAAGAAGAGTAAGGAGTACCTGACTGCGACACGAGCGTTCATTTGGGGATTCACCCAAGCGAGCATTCGATATCCGGCGTGCTTGTATTCTTCCCGTATCGTCCAGCTCAGCGAGTTGAAGTGCGGGAATTGCCACGCAAATAACAGCGCAGCGAGTAACCATCCCCCCGCACTTCCTTCTCCCAGCAAGAGCTCTCTCCAACCCCCATTGCCCGTGGCACTCTGACCTGCTGCGGCTACCCACCCCATGAGCGGTGGAATGCCTCCAACAAGAGCTCCCACCCACGTATTAATAACTGAGACCCGCTTGAGCGGCGTGTAGATGCTAGCGTACAGGAAGATATTAAAGCCCCCCAGAAACGCTACCGTAGGATTAACGCCATAGTACAGAGCACCCAAACCTACCAATCCAATTCCAACTGCAAACACCAAAGCACCTCGCGCAGTTATCAATTTTCTTACCAGCGGACGATTCCGCGTCCTGCTCATTTTGGCATCATGCTCAGGCTCGAGCAGCATATTAAACGCATTGGCCGAGGCGCAGGTGAGCGTAGTCCCCGTGGTAAGGAAGAAGAGAGTGAGTGTTGAAAGCGAAGGGGAGGCTGTCGTGGATGGAAGTAAGAGCGCAGGAACTGGATAGAGAGAGTATGCTGTTGTTGTTGTGAGGACGATGAGGAAGGAGAGACGGGGTTTGGATAGCGCGAGGCATGTTGTTAGGAGTCGCCGAAGAGATTGGGTGGGGAGAGTAGAGGAGAGCGTTGAGAGGCGGGAAGATGCGTCTGGGGGGATGACGGGGTCGGCAGCATTGTTGGCAGAGTTTGCGGAGGTAGGAGAGATCGAACTGGGTTCTTCCTGCCGTAGCCGCTGCCTCCGCCGATGAGGGAGCTTCTCTGGCGGTGGCACCGCGCCCACAGACTGTTCAATCGCTGATGTTCCTTCTTCAGCTCCCCCACCAAGATTTTTGCTTGAATCCACCACCACCGCCTGCGCCTTCATAGTCACAGCCAATCCCCTCTTCAAACCCTTCGACCCATCTCCCTCAAAACATCCATTCGCCAAAAAATATTCTTTCCTGCTGAAGAGACTCCGTCGAGGGAGAATCGTAGCAGCAGCATCCCTTGACCGAGAGGAAAACGCTCGATATCGAGTTTGCCCTATCGAAACACTTGCAGGAAACGCTAGTCTCTGGAGACACTTGAAACATATGGAGGAGGTCTTTGATGATCTCCCAGGAAGAATTGTTGGGGGTCGGAGGATCATTGCTGGTATGGTTTTCGTCGGGATTTGATGATGCTGGGGATGGACGATGGTGTATCGCTGCAAACTACGGTGGACGGGATCAACCAAGACTGCACCCCGCACGAACGACTATGCATTGAAGAGGCATTTCCACGGATACGTCAAAGTAAATACAAAGACCATAGCAAATATTCAAGCCGCTCTGCATTTAATACTGTCTTAGATTCGAGACTGCAGCGGCTGACCCATGCCGCCAAGGGTGATCATCTTGATGGTCTGATACTCTTCGATCCCATACCTACTCCCCTCACGTCCAAATCCACTTTGCTTGACACCCCCGAATGGCGCAGCCGGGTCACTAATCAGCCCCGTATTCACCCCTACCATGCCAACTTCCAGTGCCTCTGCCACCCTCCACACTCGCTGTAAGTCACGGCTAAAGAAATATCCGGCGAGCCCGACTTCGGACTTGTTTGCCAAAGCTACGACCTCGCTTTCGGTATCAAAAGGAAACAGTGCACCAACGGGTCCAAATGTCTCCTCGCTGGCAAGTTGCATGTCGGCCGTCATACCCGTGAGGACTGTCGGTTGGAAGAAATTGACACCTAAATCGGGCATTTTCTGTCCTCCAACAAGGACTTTTGCGCCCTTGTTTTGTGCGTCTTTGACATGCGCCTCGACCTTGCCAATGGCACGGTCGTGGATAAGAGGACCGTGAGTGACTCCGTCAGCATAGCCAGAGCCGACCTTGAAAGCCTTGACTTTCTCTGCGAACTTCTTAGAAAATTCATCATATATCCCTCTCTGGACATAGATGCGATTCGCGCAAACGCATGTCTGGCCTGAACTCCGGAATTTACTAGTAACGGCCCCGACAACAGCCTTATCCACATCGGCGTCGTCGAAGACGATGAATGGGGCGTTGCCACCAAGCTCGAAACTCAGCTTTTTAAGCGTAGAGGAGGATTGCTTCATCAATAACTTCCCGATAGGAGTGGAGCCCGTAAAGGAGATCTTCTTAACAGCCAGGCTGGAAGTAAGCGCCTCGCCAACCTCGGGGGTGTTCTTGAGCGCGGTGATAACGTTAAAAACGCCCTTGGGAACACCAGCACGTATTCCAAGTTCGGCGATAGCATTGGCGGTAAAGGGAGTCTCGCCGGGGGACTTAGCGACGACGGTGCAACCAGCCGCGAGGGCTGGGCCAATTTTACGGGTGATCATTGCTGCAGGGAAGTTCCAACTGAAACCGAATAAGCCAACCTTCGGAAGCTTTCAAGTATGGGGAAACCCACGGTGTGATAAGCCCGCAGACGCCGACAGGCTCCCTGACCGTGATCACTCTGTTCCCGGGTATAGTAGCGGGAATGGTATCTCCATATGCGCGAGGTGCCTCCTCTGCGAACCATTCATAGAAAGCCGCAGCATATGCAACCTCGCCCTTCGCATCAGCGATTGGTTTACCATTCTCCCATGTTATCAACGTAGCAAGGTCATCGACATTTTCCATCATCAGCTCATACCATTTGCGGAGTATACGGGCTCGCTGACGGCCAGTCGTCGCGCGCCATGAAGGTAAGGCCGCTGCAGCGGCGGAAATGGCGATTTCCGTGTCTTCTTTGGCAAACTCAGGACATGTTCCAATCTTCTTCATGGATGCCGGATCTAAGGCGTAAAGTTAAGCAAACCACTGCAATCCTTCAAATCGTAATGCTAAATATACCTTGCACCTCGAACGTTTGGCCAGACTTTGCCTGGATCCAGCCACCATTGACGAAGCAGTCCTGTCTGAAAAGCGACTTGTCCTTGAGCTGCAGACAGCAATGGATGAGCGCTAGAGCGAGACTGCGACTGGGAATGGAGAATGGGAATTGGAGCGGGAGCATGCTTACTGGGGGAACGACGTGAGACGACATAGCGAAAGCGAATCCTCTTATGACAAGCCTAGATAAATCTAACGAAATGAAATGCGAAGTAAAGAAAACAGTAGATGAACAGGAAGATATAAGAGATATAGTTGGGCCTCTAGTCCTTGCGATTAGTCTTTGCATGTCGCAGCTTCATCCCCAGTAACTAACGGCTGTGCAGCTAGGTTGGTGTTCTGTTTATCGGGCTATGACGTAAGTACCCTTGTCTTGGTCTCATTATATTTACTTCACAACAACACCAAGTACTAGATACATGTAAGCACATAACTAGGCTTCTGTAAGAGAAAACAGGAAGAAAGTCGATAGAATATGTAACTGCAAGTCGCCTCTTCTCTGTTCTGTCACCTCTCTCTCATTCTCTCTCGTTTTCCCAGTCACCTTGTAAGGTGCAAACAGGCTTCAAGGAAGACCGCGGAACCCTGCGTCCTACAGAAATCTTTCCTTTCATTTGCCAATCGATACGAGGATAAGAGGCTTCACTAGCTGTTGTGTAACACAACCAAACCAGCATAACTGTTAGACAGCGAATGGAGGCCGTGGACGCGCATCCTTTGATTGAATTGAGAATCGAGAGACTGAGTGCACCGTTAGTCATAATTAATTCGCTCCTTCTTGCAGTGGAACGTTCTTCCTTGCGCTGCCACCTGCCCCGCACTCTGCCTCACTCTCACCTCTATTCCACATGTGTTGGACAGAAACCCCTTCTTGACTGTGCAGAAATAATACTGTCGAGATGGAGGTCTTCATTCGCAACATTCCTGACCAGGCAAACGAGAAACAGTTGGACAAGTTCTTCCGCGGGTTTCTGGCTAATCTGTCGATTCACACTTATAATTGTCAAAAGTTGAGAGGACGAGGATGTGCGAAGCTGACGATTGCAGATACCGGAAAATGCAAGGAATTCTTGGATCTCCATGGAGGTCCCCCTGGGAAGGCTAAAGTACCGTTGTTCTACATGAATAGGCCTATTTATTGCAATAGGAGCACACAAACCCCAGATACATATCTAGTACGAAGCCTCCAGAAAGATGAGGCTGACAGATTGCTAAAGTCCAAGACTAAGAGGCCTGCGGAGGAGCAACATGTGCGCAAGTTCGACTTCCTCTCGCTCTCATGCGGCCTATGGGACTATGATCCGTCTGGGGGAGAGCTCACTTTCGTCTCATACTTCCAGGATTCTAGGAGGGGTGTGGTGATGTTTGGTAAAAAGTCACTGACCTTATTGCTTCACCCTTTCAGTACAACCCTCCCGATATGTCGGATTGATGTCCCTTATTCAAGCGTTGAAACCGTCACAACAGGCCGTCAATCGGACCCCACAATCACGCTTACATTAATAGAGGCGCCAAGGATGTTTGAGGGTATTGTGACTACCGTCGTGGATATGTTCCAAGCCTTAACTCTCCGGGGACCACGAAGCTTTAAACGAAAACGAGTCACTGGCATCAGCGACGCTCACGGGAGCATTGTCAACAGCTGTTTCGTTTATCGCATTACGCTTCTGGATCCTCGAAGTTTCAGTCATATGTGTAGCTTGCTGAAGAAAGAGCGTGAGACGATGCCTCCGAGCATCTCTTGGCCCACAATTGTTGATCGTCCAAGCCAATCATTTCAAAAAGGGATGGCTGAATTGATATCAGCACTGTGCGTTGAGTACCAGGCGCTTCCGTTTGGTCTTAAGTTCCAGACACAGAAACTAGCCCAGAATGCTTACCTTCCTCCAGCTAAGGTCATTTTACTGTTGCCAGAACTGTCTTCAATGGCTCGCCGTTCAGGGACTACCTTAAGTATTCGCGCGGTGCGGAAACTCTTCAACCAAATTCCATTCGCTGGACCTAACACCGACCCAGCAGCGTTTGAATTGGTGGCTTTACTTAATTTGCTCAAGGGCAACGAAGAGTATTGTAGGAGGGAAAGCTCATACCTACCGAACCTTGCTGAAAAACATCAACACATAGCCCTTATCCATACCGCTAAGGTGACTCCCGCAGGCATTTACCTCTGTGGCCCAGAGGCTGAGACAAAGAACCGAGTACTCCGTAAATACTCGAACTACACGGATTATTTTCTCCGAGTCCAATTCGTGGATGAAGATGGCGAAACCATCCACTTCGATCGTCACGCGTCGTTGGAGGAACTCTTTCATGTGAGATTCAAAAAAATCCTTGGGGGCAACATAAACATTGCTGGCCGACCCTACGAGTTTCTCGGGTTTTCACATTCATCACTTCGAACGCAAACCTGCTGGTTCATGGCCCCCTTCGCGCACAATGGGGAACTACTTCATGCCAGAGCAGTCATAGCCAAGCTTGGTAATTTCTCGTCAATACGAACGCCTGCCAAGTGTGCGGCGAGAATCGGGCAAGCCTTTTCGGAGACTTACAGCACCGTACACGTACCTGAAAGCGCTGTCCGAGAGATTCCTGAAATTGAGCGGCTTGGCGGAAGAGTCTTTAGCGATGGTGTTGGAACTATCTCTCCGGCAGTCTTGCAGAGAATCTGGAACGAGTATGCCCTATCGAGGGAGTTAAAACCAACTCTATTCCAAATTAGATTTGCAGGTATGCAATCATATCTCCAGTTTATTGTCCTTATGTATTACTGTTTATCGTCTGTAGCCTTGCCTTCAAGTAAGCTCTGCAGAGACCCAGAGTGCTCTCAAGGCCTCCTTTTTGATGGAAGAGATACCCACTTCTTACCTGTCCTTTGGTTCATTGATATACCTATCTTGTCAATTTCCATTTCCCTTCGGACTCCAGCCTGTTCTCATCATCTCGGGTGAAATCAGTTGTCGACTGGAGCTTGATCTGTTCAGGAGATGAGGGTAGAGTCAACAGATTGATAGCCTCTTTTACTATACCACATCTTGACGCATTATCACTTCTATTTCTATCAAAATATGTATACTTACCTGACATCTAAAAACAGGTGCAAAGGGTATGATATCATTGGACAACAGGCTGGATGGAGACATTCTAAACCTACGACCCAGTATGATAAAATTTTCAGGTTCAAACGCATCAGATATTGAGATTTGTGGAGCTGCATTCCGCCCGCTTCCATTATACCTCAACCGCCAGACCATAAAGATTTTGGAGGATCTTGAAGTAGAGGACGAGGTCTTTCTCAAGCTCCAAGCGGACGCTGTTGAAAAGCTTCGCCGAACAACACTATCTCCCGTAAACGCAGCGAGCTTCTTAGAGCGGAATTTGATTGGGAAAGCGGCACAACTACCTTGGTTAATCAAGAAGCTCAATGACTTGCAGCTCTTGTTCCAAAAGGATCCTTTTCTTCGAGCTGCTGTCGAACTGGCAGTCTTATTCAGACTCCGTGAATTGAAGCACCGTGCACGGATCCTGGTAGAGGAAGGTTGCACTCTTTACGGAATTATGGATGAGACCGGTTTTCTGGAAGAAGGGGAGATATACTGCGTCACTGAGACTGAGAAAGATGGCAGGTCCGTCACCCTGGGCGACGTAACAATTACTCGCTCCCCTGCTTTACATCCTGGCGACATCCAAGTTGCGAAGGCTGTGAACGTGCCAGAAGACTCACCGCTTAACGCTCTTCATAACTGTGTCGTTTTCTCTCAGAAAGGCAGAAGAGACCTACCAAGCCAATTGAGCGGAGGTGATCTTGACGGCGATCTTTATAACATTATTGAGCACCCAGGGCTGCGACCTAAAAAGATCCACGAACCTGCTGATTACTTACCAGTTAGACCACTTGACATTGGCGAGCAAGTACAGAGACATCACATGACGGATTTCTTCATACAGTTCATGGAGAACGATCAGCTAGGACGAATAGCCTCACTTCACCAGGTCCTAGCAGACCAAAGACCGAAGGGAACAAGAGATCCTGATTGTATACATCTGGCAAAGATGCATTCCGATGCTGTCGATTTCTCCAAGTCTGGAATTCAGGTATGTTTGTTTGCTCATCGCGTATCATGGAGGTGTACATGTAGCTCATTAGCTATGCTGCAGGTTGACATGAGTACAATTCCCAAATCCAACTTGTTTCGTCCAGATTTCATGGCCGCAGGCCCGCGAGTAGTAATAGAGAAAGAGGTTCAGTTTGATAATGTGGAGCTTCAGAGGGATGATGACGAAGAAGATATCGTCAGCTCCCTTGATCCAGATGGAAAGGGGTATCGCTATTACGAGAGCCAAAAGATACTAGGTAAACTTTATCGTGCCATTGACGAACGTTCTTTCTTCGCGGAGCTGCAGGGGCAGTCTAAGATATTCGAAAATGCAAATCCGCCTACAGAAACAATCGTGGAGAGGCTTTGGAAGTATGTTCAGACGGCTACAGGAATCATTCAATGGCATCACTACAAAGAGTGGGCCAGAGATATCAAAGAGACGTGAGTCATTGCTCAGCATTCTCCTGTTCTATCTCCCTTTGGCTTTTCTGAAAGACGACCGAGCTTTTACTATGCACGAACTCCGCTCTAACATTTAGCATACTGCAGATACGAAGACTGCCTGAACGAAACGATAAGTCAATACAGCACGCATCCTCTCCGCCACATCAAGGAACTCGAAGTATTCGTCGGCACCATCATCGGTAAGAATGGTGTACCGAACAAACGACAGCGCGAATTCTCCATCGGCATGAAGGATAAATTCGACCGGGACGTCAATGTCATCATCGACTGCATCACGAAGAACGACGAAACAGGTGAGAGAGACGGTGAGGCTTTGGAGCGATCAATAGCCTGTTTGGCAGTCTCTATGGAGAACGATGAAAATCCTAAGGGGGTGGGAGCCAAGTTTCAGAGCTTCACGTATATCGCTGCTGTGGTGTGCTTGAAGGAGGTCGAGAGGTTTCAGGAGTGGTCCGGCATCGTGCTGTGAAGCCCAGCGTTTCCAACCATGCTTTCTGGGTGTTATGTCGGTGAGCATCGTCATTATGGGTGCGCATTTCTTTTTATGAATGTGCTGGGCACTGCGCTCTTCTTTACCAGCTATTTGGCCTTCAATTTTCACATGTCGTTTCTAATGATCACAAAGTTCAATAGGATGCAGGAATAGTTGACGATACTGTTATGCTAAATTTCGATGCTTGTGATCCCCCCTCATTATCCGAAAAGACCCCCTCTCATAGCTTCCAAACCAGGAATTTTCTGTTCCCTTCCCCTGAGAATACAGATGTCTCCAAGACAAATACATAAAACCATTTAGATACATGCTATCCCTCCCACTATTCCCCCTTAAACCCTATTTTCCATTAGCCACCTGTCCTGCTCTGGCTGTCAAGCGAACAACTTGATGGAATAATCACCCCGCTTGACAAGCAGATACTATATCTATTGGTGAACGGGACAGCTTCACTAATGAACCATCCATTTAATCAAATAAGCTGCTACACGGTCACATCCTTTGTCAGAGACACAATGTTGCGCTTCCCCTGACTGATATCTCTAATAACAACACTGTTAGGGTGAGTGCTCCTAATTCCCATATCATGGACCCCATAACCGCCATTGCAAGTATTTTTAGGAACATGATTCTCTCGAGCAATCTGGTTCCCACTCCTATTTTTTCGCCATTTAATGTTGGTAAGACACACTTGGTCCGGCATATGGCAGGTTAAAAGCAAGGACTTTAAAAAAAAACCCCCCATACGTCAGCCACCAACAACAAACTCAAGCAGCGGGGTGCCCCTGAGAGAACATGACCAGCGAGTCAGGATTGTGGCATTCTGGTAAATGATTCTGGGGATTGTGGTAGGTAAGTAAATATCCCTTTTTTTTTCTCTTCTTCCTTTCGTTTTAGCACATAGAGAATAAATATACTTGGGGAATAGTGTGAAGGAGGCAGCCCGTTTCTGAGAATGTTGAGATCGACCCTCCTAAATCAAATATATATATTTTTGACTGCTCAGAGACAGGCTGGTGATACCAAAGCGGATTTGGGGTGGGTTCATTTTGAGTTGGTGATATTCAAGTGGACTGGCCTTAGGACATGGCAGCCCTATTGCGCCGAGAAAAAAGATCGTAACAGAATTTACCCGTCGAGTAGCTTGCTTGGCAGCTGTAGCAGAACAGGTCCCTCCTCAGATTCCCAGTCCGAAATCCTCAGTCCCATGCAAATACCTCGAAGCAAAATATAAATGTACAAAATATTTGCATGCATCCCACCTTCCGTCCCCCCCTAAATATCGATGCTCTTTAATCACCCCACGTATCCCATAGGTCACTTAATATATACCTGCAACACAACCTCGTTGCCCCAACCAGCTGGTAAATCCATCTCATCCCATGCCTTCTCGATATCAATCTCCAGCAACTCCGGGACGTCTGTGCTTTTTACCACCGTGTGTAGCGGAATAACGCGACCGAGCATTACAATGAGGAAGTCGTTTTTAAGGGACGTGCTTGCGAGGTTGGAGATGTAGAGGCCTAAGGAAGAATATAAAGGGGTAGTAAGGAGTTAGTTGATGTCTCAAAAGGGGGAGGGAAAGAAAGGGAAAAAAATTTAATATTACAGACCTAACTTGCCCAACGCCTTCAATGTAATCACGACCTTAAGCCTTTTAGACGAGGGGTTCTCAGGGACAAGAATCTCAGTGCCAAGAACCGCAGCTGCACCAGCCATCTTCCCCAAAAGCCCCAGGTTCGCTATCTTCAGCACCTCCTTCTTATCATCATTCTCATAACGATGCACTTCTCGAAGAGGATATGCGCTTAGGATTTCCCAGCCGCGGGGCGGTAGGTCCAAGGCTATTAAAGAGGGTGCGGACCGCGAACGTTCCTGAAGAATTGTACTGATCTCGCCAGTGGTGTGGGCGCGTACGATGTATTCCTTGTCCTCAGAGAGCTGCGGGAAGAATTTTAGGGGAACAAGCTCCATCAGGGACCGCTGGCTCACGTTAAAGACCGCTAGCAAGCTCGTCCCCGCCCCCTGCTTGCCGGTAAAGCTCCCCACTTTCAGGAGCCTCTCTTCATTGTAGGCAGTATACGGCTCCATTGTTTTACCAGCGATTCCTGGACGGAGGACCACCGTGTTTCCACGCGAGCTACGGGCTGTCATTTGTGAGATGAGGTCGATATTATGTTTGCCGGGCTCGTCGGTGATGTAGATGGGTCCGCCGGAGATGCAGCGGGCTGCGGCGTGGAATGAAGCATAGGGATGGGATGTTTGGAACATGTCCCAGTCAGGGAGGGTGTTGAGATGGGCGGTGAGAATGGAATTGTGGGCGTTGCAGAAGATGTGCCAGGGATGTGACTCTGGGTTATCAGGGAAGAAGTCTGTGTAATCGCCATATGAGATTTGAGTGAGACGTGGGAAAATGGGGTGGGGGCTTGCTTCGTTACCATCAGAGTTGCGGACAAGTATTGGAGGCTTGTTCAACGGAAGCTGGGAGTGAAAGATGATTTGGGGGATTTGCGACATGCCTGCCATTTCATTGCTTAGCAGATATCCAAACTGGAGATCGAATGGCACATACAGGATATCGCATTTGCAGAGAAATACCGTAAACCGCTCACGGACCATGCGTCCTGATATGCCTTGGTCAACCGCCGGCGATCGTCGGCATGCCCAAGATCATCCAGATAGTACTGAGCATCCGTTTTTACCGAGTTGATGCCACATATTCTAAGAAAACTGCGACGGGTGAGACAATTTCAAGAATGGGGAGTATTGGCCTACTCTAGAAGCGTGAATTACCTGTAGAAATCTTCATAAAACCTTGCAACATCTGGGGCGTCTATAACCCGCAAAGTTCTATAACCGACCATGACGTCCACGCACTTGTATCTATCATTGATCTCTCCTGTCGGCGAGATCCCTCCCCAGTACCCCATCTAAATGAGTCATGTCAGCAGGCAATCTTCTTTCTATTTGCGCGGAGCGACAAACCAATGCATGCCAAACAGCTACATGTTTAATATGTTGATATTTCTCACGAATTTTATATACAGTGTGCTGCAAGCCCCGAGGGAATTTCTCATTTGCTTCGAATTTCACCCAGGTGCCATTACTCTGCTCAATGTTAGTTAGAACCATTACGAAAGAGTTATGATAGCATACCAAAGATTGCCAGTTATCGTCGATTATCAGGCTCGAAACTAACGTACGGGTTATCAGCTAAATAAATTTCAAGTAGCATGAAACTTACTGCGCACATTGCTCCTATCGAGCTCTTCCAAAGCATTGAAGATTTTCTCTTCCGAAAGATCCTGGCCAAGAGCGTTCCAAGTACAAAAACCCAGGCCGTCATACCAAGTTTCAAACCACTTGGGCTCCAAATCTTCTACCTTCTGCAGTTTTGCCTCCGTGCTAGCCAGCCCTTCATTTACTTGTCCTTGCATTACGATCTCTCGAGCCCGGTCCATCACAATTGCCAATGTAGTGTCGAAATCATTTCCTACTGATGCAAGAACTTTTGTGGTCCCTTCGTTTTGGTCGTCATTTCTTGAAGAAATGATGACATTTCCCTCAGAATCCGCTCTAAAGACTGCAGCAATGTCCTCTAAGCCACTCATTGCCAGTAGAATCAAATGTTTTCCATCATTTCGAAGGAAACAGGCCAATATGGAGTCTTTGTCTTGCGAAAATTTTGACTTGCCATGTCGAGGTGCCAACCAAGCGGTCCAGTTACGCACAATTGAGAACCAACGGGAGACATCGCGAGGGCAACCTAAGGTAATATCTGTTTGGCCAGAATCTTGACCATTGGCTCCTCCGGCAGGAGCGGTTATGGACCATACCCACTGTTTAGGATCTCCATTTTCGCTTGGTTCGATGTTAAGATCAGGGTTCAGGCTTTTGATATAGGTGCTCAGGTCTGCTGCATCTGGTAATGAAAGCTGCTGGAATAATATTTGGCCGTCTGAAAGTGAGTAGGCGTCTCTAATCCATATCCACTTTTCAGTTTGGTTTGTCCGGAATTTAACTGTGAAGCGAGGAGCCCACAGCGAGCCGTTTTTCCACTGCAGTGAGGCAGTAAAATATCGGCGGTGAACCCCCCTGTGAGCCTTTTCATTGACCATAAACTACACCATATACATAAGCTCATTTCCTCGACTACTATTGATGTTATTGAAAGACCTACCACTTGTGGTGCATTGCTTTCTTCAAAACGGGTAGCTACCCATTTATTTCGCGCATGAAACTGATGCCAGAGAACGACCTCCCAGCCGTCGTTCGAGTGATTGTCAGTCTCTAACAGAACAGTGAATATTGTCTGAGCATAGATCAGCAAACCTGTACAGTGTCGAGCACGTAGCGCTTAGCCTTACCGTTGTTTCAGTCACAGACCTCACGGTCTCCTGACCCAGAGGTGGGTCACATACCAGATTTACGAACATACTGGTTGGTGTCTTGAGCGTTCTCGGATGTCCAGACTGCTTGTTTCAACGCCGTCTCAGAGGCTTAAGAGTTACCTTAGATTCCTAGGCCCGCACATCCTTTTTTGATTGGTCGCTTCGCTTACCTAAGCTGGAAGTGGAGGGCCTGGGCAGAACTTTAGCGGTTTATATGGTCGCAATGTTAACTTCAGCTCCCTCAAAAGCAGGAAATGACCTCATTATCTTATACTTTTATTACTACTAGAGGTAAGGGATCATCTCAATTTTCTCTAGGCACTTGAAAAATTTGATGTGGTGGATTTTGAAATATTACTTACTACATGATCTTTTCGCTTTTGCGGAGAAACTGTATTATACGCTGAGCGGTATTTCTAGTAATGAAAGTTTGCCCAGACTCCCCACATCCGGCTTTAGTAAGCAAAGCGATCATCAAAAAAGGGCTGGAGGTAATAAATACCCACGTGCTCGGGAGCTTACGTAAGTACAGAAAAGTCATTGTTCGACTGCTAAATCGGGTTAGATCTGTAGTTGATAGTTTTCTGCTCACAGAAAGATTTTGAGATTCAAGATCCAGAAACCTCATCACCACTTGCCGATTTTTAGGGCGGAAAATGAGGACCCATGGTATCTTGCGGACACAAGGGCGGATTCTGCGTCCGATACTGAATGCACAACGGTTACTAATCCCGCGTCCTGCCTGCAATTCGCTGAGATGTGCCTCTACTATATTTACGCGTCCATCAATTGCAGTCGCGCGTTCAGACCGATCGTTAGATTCAAGGCGGCATCAGTCATCAGCTGCGGCTGCTGTTCTTGAAGCGGCAGCCAGTCCGGAGAGCCATGCTCAGGATACAATTATCAACAACCTTGATCCCAAGGAGTCTGCACGGTTGCGGAGAGTCCGGAATATAGGCATAGCAGCCCATATCGACAGCGGCAAAACTACCGCTACAGAGCGAGTCCTATTTTACACAGGACGGATAAAGTCGATACATGAGGTTCGTGGAAAGGATGCTGTGGGAGCAAAGATGGACTCCATGGACCTTGAGAGGGAGAAGGGGATCACAATTCAATCAGCGGCGACGTTTTGTGATTGGGTGAAGATGGAGAATGGAAAGGAAGAAAAATACCACATCAACCTAATCGACACGCCCGGGCATATCGATTTCACAATTGAGGTCGAGCGAGCTTTAAGGGTTCTGGATGGGGCTGTTATGATTCTCTGTGCTGTGTCTGGTGTGCAGTCTCAGACGATTACTGTTGACAGACAAATGCGCCGATACAATGTTCCCAGAATATCTTTCATTAACAAAATGGACCGCATGGGCGCCAATCCCTTTAAGGCGATTGAGCAAATCAATCACAAACTAAGAATACCTGCGGCTGCTGTACAAGTGCCAATTGGTACGGAAGACGACTTCAAGGGCGTTATCGACCTGATTAGGATGAAAGCAATATATAATGAGGGGTCTAAAGGGTATGCAATGGCTGTCCTGTAGTTCGTGGTGGCGGATTTGATTAACCCTTTTCCAGAGAAATTGTGGTCGAAAAGGACGAGATTCCTGAAAGCGCCAAAGCCCTTGTAGAGGAGAAGCGGAGAGTTATGATCGAAACACTAGCAGATGTCGATGAGGAAATCGCCGAGATCTTCCTTGACGAACGAACGCCTTCGGAAGCGCAGCTGAAGGCCGCTATCCGGAGAGCAACAGTCGCCCTTAAATTTACACCTGTTTTCATGGGCTCCGCACTCGCAGATACATCCGTCCAGCCGATGCTGGATGGCGTGGTGGATTACCTACCTAATCCCGCTGAAGTTGAGAATATGGCACTCGATAGTCGACGAGCAGAAGCACCAGTCAAGCTCGTATCCTACAACTCACTACCGTTTGTGGGTTTGGCTTTCAAGTTGGAAGAGAGCAACTACGGTCAACTGACCTACGTTCGAGTGTATCAAGGATCGCTAAGGAAAGGGATGAACGTTTTTAACGCTCGTACTAATAAAAAAGTGAAGATCCCGAGAATTGTCAGGATGCACTCAAACGAAATGGAAGATGTGCAGGAGATCGGTGCGGGCGAGATATGTGCCGTCTTTGGCATCGACTGTGCTTCAGGAGACACCTTCACCGATGGAACCTTGAACTATACAATGACGTCTATGTTCGTCCCAGAGGCCGTTATCTCACTCTCCATCAAGCCCAAGAACAGCAAAGACACTGCAAGTTTCTCCAAGGCGATGAACCGTTTCCAGCGCGAAGACCCCACTTTTCGCGTACACGTTGATCAAGAGAGTCAAGAGACCATCATTTCAGGGATGGGCGAGCTGCATCTCGACATCTACGTCGAGCGTATGCGCCGAGAATATGGCGTCGACTGCGAGACCGGCCAGCCACAAGTGGCATATCGTGAAACGATCACACAGAGAGTCCCCTTCGACCATCTCCTCAAAAAACAAACCGGCGGCGCAGGCGACTACGCCCGCGTCATGGGGTGGATGGAACCCACCGACTCCCTCGAAGAAAACCACTTCGAACAACAAATCAGTGGCGGCGCTATCTCCGAAAAATTCCTCTTTGCCTGCGAAAAAGGCTTCCAAGCCAGCTGCGAAAAGGGGCCTCTCCTCGGCCACAAAGTCCTCGGGACAAGCATGGTAATCAACGACGGCGCAACACACATGACTGACTCCTCCGAAATGGCCTTCAAGATCGCCACCCAGCAAGCTTTCCGCAAGGCCTTCGCGGCAGGGAAACCTCAGGTCCTCGAGCCGCTCATGAAAACTACCATCACGGCACCGAATGAATTCCAGGGGAACATCGTGGGCTTGTTGAATAAGCGGAATGCGGTGATTAATGATACGGAAATAGGTCCGGAGGACTTCACGCTGTATGCAGACTGTAGTCTGAATTCTATGTTTGGTTTCTCGACGCAGCTGAGGGCTGCGACGCAGGGAAAGGGGGAGTTCTCTATGGAGTTTAGCCATTACTCGCCTGCACCTATGCAGTTACAGTACGTTTCTTTCGTTTGTTCCTCACTAAAAGACGTGGATATGATAGCTGACTGTTGAGCAGGAAGGAACTTATTGCGAAGTACGAGAAGTTGCAGGCTTTACGACACAAAAAATGAACTAAGACGAGACTTGTTAAAGCTACTGTATCGCCACACTGTACATTTACATTTCCCCTCCTTTTCTCTCTTTTACCTCCTATTTCTAGACTAGGGATTTCAAGGTAATGGAACGCATAGGATGAGCAGGAGCTCGCCCGATAAAAATATACGTCATGTATCATACTTCAGCGCATACCATCATCATTCCACTTCTGCAATCACGCGCTTGCTCAAATGCCCTAACCACTTAACCATCAACTTCACCCCATCGCTTAACCGATGCTGCTTCCTCCACACCGCCCATGCTGTCCCCAATATCACCGCCCCACTAAGCCCCCAGATGATCGACTTCAACACCCGTCCTTGCCATGCGACCTGGCGCACAACGTCTGAGTAGCGCTCGTTTCCGAAGCTGATACGCGCGTATTGCGTACGCCAACCGGTGAGTGGGAAGTACAGTGACACTCGCTCCTCGACCCACTTGCGGAACAGGTAGATGCGTGATGTCACACCCGCTCGCATCTCGTCATAGTTCTGCATTGCGAGGTCGTTCATCGCAACGAGGTCAGGATGTCGATGGTTCGTGTACGCTTTCAGTGCCTCCGTTCTCATATATAGTTCCGTACAGTCAATGTTGTCCAAAAACTGCTCAAACAGCACCCGGACATCCTCAAGACCGGCATTCATACCCTGCCCGTAGAATGGGACCATGGCGTGTGCGGCGTCGCCGAGAATAACGCACGATCCTTCGTAGTGATAGGGTTTGCATTTTATGCTGATTAAAGGGAGGTGCGGATTTATCTTAATTTGCTGCTCAATCGCATCTCGGTCAATGAGTGTGGGGGTGACGCCAGGGAAAAATTCCTCGAAGAAACGGTCAGGACCGGGGTAGACAGTGAGGAATTTAGCATGGACGGGGGGGAGGAAAAGCGTGCATGTGAAGGATTTGTCCTGTTGTTTGTGTCTAGTCAGTGAGGGCGACTGTCTGGAAGTAGATTTGGGAATCTGTGCTTACAATATTGGGGATGGCAATGAACATGAATTTTTTCTTGGCTGGCCAAATATGGAGATGCCTTGGGGAGAGACGGAACCCAACGCCATCCTTCTTTGGCAGGGGTGGAATGGTGAATTCACACCACACGGTGTCGATGTATGTCTGATCGTAGTCCATGCGAGCGAATTTCATGAGATGATATCTTGTTGCAGAATGAGCACCGTCTGCACCGATGAGAAAGTCAAAACGGACTTCAATCTCTATGGGGCGTGGGTTGACATCGTCTTTCGTGCGCACTTCGAACCAGGCACGGTTGTTTTTGAAATCGGCGCCGGTGAGCTTGTGGCTAAAGAAGAGCTTGACGTTGGGCATGTTCTCGAGCTCTTCCAGTAGCCTCTTGTTGAGGGTTTTGCGGTCAACGGCATGGATGCACTTTTCGAATAGTGAATCAGCAATTCTGCCAAGTTTCTGTCAAAGTGCTTTCCGCTAATAAACGCAGTTCAGTTAGGGGTTGAGAAATTAAGAGCATACTTCTCCGTGTATGTCGTAAGCCTGCTCCTCCTGAGTCAGGTTGCCTTTTGAGTCAACGCTGTGGATCATGCGTCCATGCATGGGAATTGCTTCTGTTAGGATGCTTGTGAGCAGCTCTGGACAGTTAGAGTTTTGCAGGGCATGTTCGCCGCGTTCTGATAATGCGAGATTGATGGATTTGGTAAAGTTGAGTGGTGTGGTCGTCGAGAGGCGGAGGTCTGATATTAGGGTTTAGAAGCTCAAAGCGGTAGAACAGAAGAGAGCATCATAGCGAGGGTATTCATTAAGGATTGTGAATTTACATAGCATAAGTGATGAGGCTCCGGATGAAAGACATTCGTGGGGCCAGCAAAGATGAAACAAATAGAAATAAGAGTAAGAATAAGAAAGCAGAATCTGTTCATGATAATGTGGTAATTCATCTTGAAAATGAAGACAAAACAAGACAAACCCCCGATTGGACAATAAGAAAGTCTGAATGCTCAAAGCAAATAAATTAAGGAAACGGATCTCATATTAGACAAGGAAGGGTATTCGAAGAAAAACCGAACAAAACTCACCTTCCCTTAGCTCATAGATTTCAACATCATGCCCTCTCTTCGCGGCATAAATACCCGCCAGAGCGCCCACCGGGCCTGCGCCCACAATCACCACCTTCAGCTTCTTCTTCTGCCTCTCAGGTTCCTGCATTCTAAAGGTAAGCACAGCACCGACCAAGAGCTAAATGAAAAGAGGGATTGATTCGATTTCCGAAGTTTAGGAGAGAAAATATCGCGATAAAGAGATCAGACTTTTTACCCGATCGTCAATCTCAAAATGAAATGAATCAAGCGGTATTCCGCAATGTAACCGCTGACTCATCACGGTTCTTCGATGCTGCTCAGGTCTAACTAAGCATCAAAAACTGAATCAATATGATGATATGAGGATCCTTTACTTTCCAAGCCAGGATAATTGCTGGGAAGGGTGGACGGGAGGTGGATGTTTATATGGATTTTTATGGCATCGGAGGTGATCCCGCCGTGGTTTCCTTATCAACAGTCTCTATCTAACTTGCATAATCAGACTAGTATCCTCTCAATTGACGACATACGGTCCTGCTGAATTGAGACCTAACCTACTCACTTTCTCTTCTGGGCCCTTTTTTTTGGACAATACCGATGATTCCTTCTCAAACTTCTTCCCTCAGGATGTTTATTGCTATTCCCAGTCTACAACTTTACTCCTTGAGACGCTAGTACACGCATTTGGGACGACCCATATCTGGGTAATGCAAATGTATTACTGCAAATGAAAGTATCTCTATGGTGATCTAAAGCAGATTCCTCTAAGATGACTGCATATGTATGTATCCGCATGCAACTATGTGCCATGGTCACAACTGCGCGAATGCACTGGCATAGCTCACACTACTCTCATTAACCTTGACCACGTCACTACTTCGCTCATACCTCACGAACTTGAACATCCCCTTCTTACTTCCCTCTCCAGTGCCCTCTTCCGTCTCCAGCTTCTCTAGCCCTGCCATCACGACTCCAATTGGATGTCTCCCACAAACAGTATTCCCAGTCTCTTTCAACACGTCAAGAAAGCTCTCATGTCGCCCAGATTCTACGGCGTCCATGGCCATCTTGTCTAGCCGCGCAATGCTTTCATGGATCTGAGGCGTAGAGGGTGGAGCATCCTTCGCACGTAGATGTTTGGGCACTGAGGGTGAGGGAATGGCAGGCAAGTAGTAGGTGTAACTGAAGCGTAGGCCCCAATGACAGAAGTCGGAGGAGACTATGAAAATAGAGGTTGGGTCGCGGAGGTAAGGCAGTAGGAGGGCGCCATAAGTGCGCTCAGAGGCGGCTGTTGTGGCCCCCACTAGAATTGGAATGAGAGGGGGGAAAGAGGCTGTGTCATTGGAGAACGCTCTGCAAGACATTAAACGATGCAAGAATTCTCAAGTCAGAGGGAAATACCTGGAGAGAACTTTGTAGACGTATGGGAGGTGCATCTCGAGGCTGTGCTCATCCTCATCAGTTCGGAGAGACATGGTATCGAACTTCCCAGTAGAGTAGAGCTCGGAAATGGTTTTCTTGTCAAGTATCAAATCTCCAAGGGGTGTTTCGTAAGTTTCACAGGCGGAAAGAGCGCACCCGGAGAGATAAATGTGATGTGAAGGGCCGAGAAGAAAGACCCGTTTCCTAGTGAGGTCAGACAAGATTTCGTTACCTAGGAACGCGACCACGAATACAGAACAAGCTGAAGGCTTCCTTACGCATTAGAAATATCGAGTGATTTATATGCCCAGGCGGCAGCTGGTCCAGAATAGGCATATCCGGCGTGCCTACAAGATTGATTGACATCTTCTCAGACGACTGAATCCTCAAAATACGCCGTGTGGTAGGCAAGCTCACGGTGCAATGATCACTCTTGCCCCGCTCGGCGGAAGCTTGCCTGCACCGTCGATACTTTCAGGGACCTGGTCAAGCCACTCGTCCAGTTGCGATGAGAGAGTAGAGGCAGAGGACGAATACCAGGAGCCGGCATGGCTGGCAGCACGTCGAGCCATGATATTTTCGGCGAAGCAGAGAGGGTGGGTGCAGCTTGTGCCTCACTATCGGATAATCATGGGTGTTGCGTCGGCTTACTCAGCAAAACTATATAACGCGTTAAAGTGGTTTCGCGATGAGCTCAACGTGTGCCTCATCTTCCCAGCCATCCAATTCCTAAACTGAATACAATCTGTACTCGCGGGAAAAAAAATAAACGACACAATTCTTTCAGCGCTCACAATGGGTCTCAAACGCAAACGATCTGTTCAATTCACCTCTCCCAGGTCCGTGGCGTTCACCACCTCTTGTACGGTCTCGCGACGCGACTCCTCCCTTAGCCCAAGTCCTGACTGCAAATCCCCATATTATTCGCTCTCGCAGATGGACGTGGAAACTCAGACGCATATGAATGGGAACATTCTAGAAATTACCCCACGGCATTTGGACAGCAGAACGAGGAAGCGGTTCAGAGACGGGCGACCGAGCTCGGAGCAAATTTTCGGTGAGTTACTAACGCTGTTTCCCTTCCTGCTTATAGCAGTTGGGATCTAACATAACTCCTCAAATGGCTCGTTGTGTCAGCCCCGTTCTGACTCGTGCTTTATTTTAATGCAGAAAGAACCCTCCATCTCCTCTGCACTGGCGTACAGAATCCCACCTGCCTTAACCAGAGTCCTCCACCAATCTCACCCAATTCGCCGCAAGTTTCTCCACTCACACTGAAGTTGCCAACGCTGCGGTCACCACAGCTTTCGCGTTTGCAGTCAGAAAGCCCGGAGCCGTCCGCTCCGCAACCCACGCTTCATTCCTTCTGGCAGCTTCTTCCCTCCCGCTCTCAAGCTTTGACATTTAGCGCCCGTTCTCCTCCGGTTCCTTCACAATGTTGCCAAGATTGCGATGCACCCCTGGCAGCTGGGGTCGATGAAAACGAGATGGACATAGATTGCGACTCACCAGGAGGCTTCGCGTGTCTAAGCTGCGGGCGACTTGTTTGTGACAGGTGTGCTGTTTTGGGAGAGCGGACTTGTCTGCAGTGTGCAACGCGATAACAGAGGAAGAAATGCGATGTATTTAAAAAAAATGTGACTTCCATGATTGTTCATGTTCGGATAAAAGCTGGCTTATTCGATGCGGCTTTGAACTTACCAATGAACGGCGTTAATGTCTTGCGGATTCTATAGATGAGATGCTGTTCAGATATGACGATTTGGATTCCTCTATATGGCAGGATTTCGTGTATACGAGCACAAAGATCACGGAGTGTAAACGTTAGTGGAATTCTTCCATCCGAATGCACTCTAAGATCGATAGAGTCCTGGTGAGAACCCAGAGCCGGGAGTTGCTGAGACCAGTCAAGTGAACCTAGTGAGCGGAAGAGAATTCGAGAAAGCTTGAAGGGTCTCAGCCTCCAGGGAGGGGATGGTTGGTAAAACGTGGCCTTTTCTGGAACGAAAATATGCTACGTAATGGCCTTCAGGGTCGCAGTAATCTGCTATCCTACCATGCTCCGCACATCAATATCTCCTATAGATTATTGCCTTATTTCAATCAAAATCGGCTTTGTTCAACTCCTCGATCGCGCCCTCTAGCTCCCGTATCCGCTGCCCTACTCTCCTCTTGATCTCCGCAGCGACGCTGGCCTCTGACTCTTCCGTCGCCGTCCTATACAGAACATTCAGCCGTGTGAGCTCTTGGCGCGCCACCTCTCGATCCTCACTCGCATAGACGGATTTCTTGGAGGTCTCTTCGACGGCAATTTCGAACTTGTGGATACTGGTGAGTGGTGGATATCACCAAGTTTGGGAAAGAGGTGGTAGTACTTCATCTTTTGCGATCATATATCTAGATTAATGGGAAGTTAGCAGGGTAGACTCAGTCGAGTATTCGCTGTATTACTGCTCCTGTATGCCGTCGATTTTGATGTCTGCTTCACTCTTTACCACGTAGAAACGAACCAGAGGCGGTTGCGGCAGTATTGAAGCGGTAGATCTTATCAACGAGTTATTATGCCGAGCAAATACCCGTTGGGCGGGGAATATTATCCGGGATAGCATTGTTGTTTCTCGTAACAATGGAGTAATTTGCGAAGTTAGGAACAATAGGTTTACTTTGTCATGAAGCGGTGACGTCAACAAACGACATCGCGATGGGCAACACGTGATTTCGCGCTCTGCCAAGAAATCGCGGCCCTTTACTCAAGGGATGCGCAAGTTCAATCACACGCATGGCCAATCCAAGGCAGATGAAGCAATGCGAGTATCTCAACCCGATGACCATGATGATAACCGAGAATTACCACAAACGGAAATTATTCTCGAAGGCCTCAATGCTGCCCAGCGTGCTGCCGTAGCCAGTCCTGCTTCGGTGCTTCAGGTCCTCGCTCCCCGTGAGTGTTGAAATGAGACCCTCCCGGAACTGCCTTTCCTGACGAACTATCACTCTTATAGCTGGATCTGGAAAGACGAAAACACTTACAGCACGTGTTGCTTATCTACTATGCCACGAAGGCCTTCGGCCATGGAACGTTATTGTCGCGACGTTTACTGTCAAGGCAGCACGGGAAATGAAGGAGCGAATTGGAAAACTTATCGGAGATGGGTTGGAATCAAAGCTGGTGCTAGGTACTTTCCATAGCATTGCAAGGAGGTATCTGGTAGGTGGCATCTCTTTGGGTCCAGGAAACCACTGGGGATGGTACTGAGCATTATGTAGGTACGCTATGGACATTTGATTGGTGTTGAGAAGGGCTTCGGTATTGCGGACAGTGCAGATAGTCTAGGTATCATAAAAGTAAGGGGAATGTGGGCACAAAATGGAGGTAATTGAAGCTTACGTTTGTACAGCGCATCATCAAGCGGCGTAGATTGAATATCGACCCCAGCGCAGCTCGTTCGCGAATCTCGAATGCAAAAGCCCAGGGCACGGGTCATGCTCAGTACGCGACGCAAAACTCAAAGAAGAGAAATGTGGATATACAGGAATTTGCTATGGTGTATGAGGAATATGAAGATACCTTAACAAAATCGAATCTGCTGGACTATGACGATCTGCTACTGAGATGCGTCGAGCTTCTGAGACGGCATCCCTCTTGTGTCTCGAATGTTGAAGCGGTTCTCATTGACGAGTTTCAGGATACAAACCTAGTGCAGTTTGATCTGATGAGACTCTTCGCGGCGTACAAAAAGAACGTTACCATTGTTGGGGATCCGTATGTTTCCAGCCTACCCTTTGAAAGACTCTTGCTGACAATAAAGCAGTGACCAAAGTATTTATGGCTTTCGATCTGCGGAGATCAAGAACCTCAAACGGATGCAAAGGCAATACCCGGATACACTTGTCGTCATTCTCGAAGAGAATTATAGATCATCAGGAGCGATCCTTCTTGCTGCACTCGAAGTGATCCAACAAGATGAATCTCGACCAGCGAAGACACTCTTGGCCACCCATTGCGTAGGCACTAGGCCAGTCCTGCGCAAACTGCCTTCGGCTGGCATAGAGGCACTCTGGATCGTTTTCGAGATCAAGCGCGCCATAGCCTTAACCGGCAATATCTTTGCTCTTAATGATATTGCGATACTAATAAGGTCAGCATCTCTATCTCGACATATCGAGTCGGCTCTGGGGAAATCCGGGATCCCCTATCGGATGGTTGGGGGCCATCGGTTTTTTGACCGTGCTGAAGTGAAGACTATGTTGGACTACCTCCGGGTTATCAGTCAGCCAGACAACAATGACTCTTTGGCCCGCATCATCAATGTCCCCTCTCGGAGGATTGGGGAAGCGACTGTAAAGGCCTTGCTAGATGAAGCCGAAGTAAAAAAGACAACGCTTTGGAGTCTAATCAGGGACGGAATGCAAGGAAATATTACGTTGAAGACGAATGTCTTGAAGCCCGCCGAACAAAGCCTTTCCGTCCTTATTAATTTAATCCTCTCCGCGCGGAAAAAGCTCCTGGAGCCAGACGAAGCACGGTTTTCCTTGGCTAATCTAATGGAGTTTTTGATGAATAAACTCGGCTTCAAGCAGTATCTGGAGAAGAAACATCCTGAAGATTATGAGACTCGTTGGGCAAATATTGAAGAACTTGTTGCTCAGGCTTCCGATTTCTCAGGAACCGCTTTGAGTGAATTTGAAGAGGAAGAAGCACTTCCAGAGATCGAAGGCCTAGAACAGAGCAAGTCCTCGTCGATATCTGACGCTCTTTCAAGATTCTTAGCAAATATTGCGCTCTCGTCAGAGGTAAAAAGCGACGAGGAAGGACCAAAAGATCAAGTTACGATCTCTACGATCCATGCAGCTAAGGGCCTTGAATGGCCTGTCGTTTTCATACCCGCTGCTTATGACGGCTCCATACCTCACTCGAGAGCAGAAGATACAGACGAAGAGAGGAGACTTCTGTATGTGGCCATGACGAGGGCAAAAGCTTTGTTGTATCTAAGCTGTCCAATGAAGAACTCGCAGAAAGGTATGATACTTTGCAACCCTCTGGGCAGCAGCCCATTACTGTACTGACACCCTGTAGAAAAGACAACACTCTCGCAATTCCTATCTAATAAGTCTTTAGCACCTCACCTTGAGAAGAAAGGCCCATCCTTTAAGTATGGCATAACACAATCTATCGCACGAATCCTCAATCGCGATTGTCCATCTGAGACAAGCATCATAAATAACTTGGTGGATATCGAATCCCTTGAAGATGACCTCTGGCCCACCAATGGTGAAGAGGAAACTAAAGAGAAAGGGTGGGGTGATCGAGAAGAGAATGACGAAGTCTTACTACTTCAAGAGCCTGTGTTAAAACGCCGTCGTCTTCACGGTGATGATACATCACGACCTCTGGCTGGTAGTGCACAGGCTTTAGTCTCTGCTTCTCGCATAACCACTTCCACGACCACTATGCAGAGCTCGATGGATTTCTCTATTGCCTCCACTACGATGGTAGCGGGCTTCGTGAGCGCTGGGTCTTATCTACAAGGCTTTGATAAGGGAAAATTACAGGGGAAGTCTGCACAGGTGACGACCCCTGCGGCACAAGATCTGCCTTCCCAAGTGGCAAGGGTGAGGGCCACCAATCGACCAATCGACCAGTCTAGTCTAATGAGCTTCTTCACCAAAACTACAGGCGATAAGAAGGATGTACATGCCGCAGGGGAGTTAAAGTCAAGCACACAGCCCAAGCCGATTACGAAAATTGAGCCAACAGAGAAGCTTCGTTCCTCAATCCAACATTCAGTTCCTTTGCATCGAGCTTCAAGGCCTCCAAAACCAGCCATCTCTCCAACACTAGCAAAACACCGCCCGCGAACGAAACCACTCCTACACATATCCGCGATGAAACCCCTATTGACAGAAGCCGGCCAAAAACACAAGCCTTACATATTCCTCTCTAGTCCGCCCTCCCAGAGCCCACCCGAGGGAGAAGAGAAGCGAGAACCACCTGAGAGCCCTCTGAAAATGAAGGCCGCCGGGAAGTCGCCGCCTATGGCATCGGTCAATATCAACATAACGGAAGGCAATGATAATCCTGTCCAGCGGGCGGGGACTTTGCAAACAACAAGTATGGCGCAAGTGAAAGCTGGCATCGGTGGTAGTGGCGGGTGTCTAAAGAGGACGTTAGGGGTTAGGAGAACTATGAATGGCTGGGCTAATCGTGCTAGTGCTAGGCAGGGTCAGGGGTTTGTGGTTCCTCGGAAGAGGCAGGATTGAGCTAATCTTTTTTTTCATTTTTGCACACAAGATTTCTTTGGCCTGGCGGCGATGGAGTAGATATGTCGCGAGATTTAGCTTATTGAGCCTTTCTTTTTTTTGGCGGTTTGCATTTAGCCTCTTCTGAATGGAAATATGTACCTGCTCTTGTTACCAACATAACATAACCCTCATCCCATCCGAAGCAATGGGGCTAGCTAGCATGAATATAAAGTTTGTAGATAGTGTAAGAATCAGACTAAGATAGCGAGTCAGGGGATGATGATGTAATTAAATGTGAATGTAGAACAGATACGCAGACTTAACTAGCTATGTGGGAATATACAACTTAAACCTTGCTTGGCCTTCTCCAACCCCATCCTAGCCTTCCCCTGTAACGTATATGGTAGTACATTTACGTAGTACATATAGTTATTTCATAGATCAATCATCATCATCAATTTCCATTTCCCCCCTGTACTTAAAAACCCATACCCCCGCCACCATAGTTGACCTAAAGCTCCCCCCCCCCAAAAAAAAAAAAAAAAAAGGTGAGGGGGAATCTCCTCCACAACGGGGGAGAGAAGGGATAGAAAGTTAGTTAGTTGGTTAGGCTGCTATAGTAAAAGTAAGTAAGTAAAGGCTATATATGGACACGAATATGAATGGAGATGAGGAGGATAAGCACGAAAGGGACACCAAATGAACGCCCAAAGATAACACCTCCCCCCCGCCTCGCCCCGCCCCGCCCTTGTTTGGCGATGAGCTGGAAATTAAAAGAAATGAGCTGGATATGATAATGTGAAGGAAATGTGACATGACGATCTAATAAGGGGTAGTTTCCAAATCCGTGATGAGGAGGAAATCGTGGGAAAAGAAAGTGGGGAGAGACAACAAAGGACATCGCTTCATCCCGCTCACGTATGTCTAAACGGCTCATACGCAGCAGCCTTCCCTTCTCCACCCTGCCTCCCCAAATCCTTCAGCTGCACACCCTCCTCCACAACCCCCGCACTCTGTCCCATATACGGACTCGCGACCCTCTCATACGTATACGGGGCTTTCTCAACCCTCAGACTGCGTTTCCCATCGTTCTTATTACCGCCACTTGAGCGACCTGAGCAGCAGCAAGTGCTGAGGAGCCAGAAGATACCAGCGGCCCAGGAGAATGCGACGGCGAGCCAGGTGGTGGCGAGCATGGAGGAGCCGAGGGAGGCGTGGATGCTGAAGGCTTTGAGGGCGGAGTTGAAGGAGGCGGCGATTGTAGCGTAGAGGATTGTGGAGGTTAGGGAGGCGAGGAGGATGAAGATGGAGGAGATCTATTTGGGGGTTAGGGTTTTGTGGTGGTGTTTTGGAGGGGAAGGAAGGGACATACGCAAGACATGATTGTAGTGACAAAACTCCCCCATCGACTCAGCAGCGCAAAAAACCCTACTACAAGCTCCACTGCTGTCGCTACAAATGCAACCACATACGCCGTAAACATCCACTTCGCGACAGTCTGATACGTCTTCATCGCCGCCTTCACCTCCTTCGGAAAATTGGCCTCAATCGTCGACCCCTCTCCCGTCTTATTCAACCCCCACACTTCGATGGGATTGAACCAGAACGATGCTTGGGGCTTCCCGCAGTAGTCGAAGTTCATGGCTTTTGTTTTGTTGGAGAAGGTGCCGCTGCAGTAGTTCCAGAGGGAGACAGTGTAGAAGTCTTTGAGTTTGAGTCCGTCCGAGGCGTCTTGGAGTCCGGTTTTCAGGAGGTTGTTGTCGAGGTTTGTGCCCGGGATTACGTTGAGACTGGCTGCTTCCGTGAAGTTTGACGTATCTGCCTATAGTCATCACATAAATAGTCAGTCCCCTTGAGTTGATTTTATCAAAAGACGAGGAAGAGGAAAGACTGCTCACTTTGAAGAAATACAGCGAATCCAACGCTTGGATCTTCTTGTTCGTGCCTCCCAATCCGATCAGGATGATGCATGTTAATGACGCCAGAGTCAAGCTCATGGGCGCGAATACGCAGAAGAATCTCCCCGCTTTACCCATCTCTGCAATCGATAAGGATGATTGATGATCTTCAACAACCGACGCGACGAAGGTGAAAAAGTCAAGCGCTCCCGTAAATCTCAACTCTTTCTCCCAGCTATCTTCTTCTTCCAATCGTCCGTTCGTCCGTCCAATTTCTTCGTGCCTCGTCTTCCTCGATATTCAAACTCCCAACAATAAAACGAAAGATCCCGTACGAATCGCCTAAGACAATAAAGATTTCCAGAATTCCTCGAATGGATCCTTCAGGAGCAAGAACAGTAGCGGGACCCGTTCCCCTTTTAAAGAGGTTTTCTTGGAGGTGAGATCAGGAAGGTTGGGTCCGGAAAGCTGAACGAACGATTTGGATTTGGGGAGTGAGGCTATGCTCTTTTTTGGGGGGCTTCGTTAACTAAGCCTACTCTACGCGTGTCAGGACGTTTGTCACAGATATTATCCTGCTGTCAAGGGATATCTTTTCTCAATTCACTATTCTACTCTCTTCACCGTTCGCCATTCACTGCCCTTTAACCCTCTCCTTCTCTCCTCCCGCTCTCCTCCCGCTCTCCTCCCGCTCTCCTCCCCAAATCGCCTCCAAGGACGTATGTAAACCTCACCCGCGCTCGCCAAGCAAAAACCAACTCTTACTATTTTTAGCCAACAGGCGAAACCGCCCGCGCCACGTTTAGAACACGCAATTCTGCCATAGGTATGGGGAGTACGTGCTCCATTTACGTAGTATCTATGTCGCGACAAGGCTTTCTCTGCTCGGAGGGCCCTCCCGGATGGCGTAAAAAGAAATTCCCACCGGCACAACCAAGTCGCAAGCCAAAAAGAAAACTCTCAACGGTCATCCCTAAATACTAAGAGACAGAAAAAATCCAAAAAGATGATTTCGGCCGGGATCGAACCGGCGGCCTTTCCCGCAACTCACACTCGTTTTTTTCAAACAAGAGTTGAATGTAAAGGGAATGTGATAACCACTACACCACGAAACCTCAAGGGAAACTGAACCTTATTTGTCGCCATATGCCCCACCGTTCTCCCCTCTCCATCAAAATGTCGGAAACAAATATTTCTTGGGTGGCATTCATTTTATTTAGATTCTTAGGCGTTTGGCTTATTGATCAAGATTCAAACCTCTTTTGATCTTCTATCCTTCCATCCTTACATTCAATTTTTCATTTTCTTGTTCTTTCCCTTTCGCTTTCTCGTGACACCAACACCCAATGCGGCTCTGTCCTATCTTATCTCACCATACATTCTCGTCCCTCCCCCTTCTCCAAGCGCTATCTTACTATCATATGCCAACACACCCCTATCCCTCCCAAACGAAGCTGCTCAGCTCTACAGGTGGCAGCTGATTATCTTATCAGCGGGGAACGCGGTGAGATGCAGGTAATATGTCGTGTTGGAGGACGAACATGACACCTGCGGAACTGCGGGGAGCCGTGGATGACGAGTTTTTCTTGCCCCTCTTCCCCACTTCTCCCCCTACCCTACCCCGGGGCAGCTGCCCTCAGCTAGTTGATTGCTCTGTGTGGGCACCCGTGAGACTGACTGCCGCATTGGTCACATCATCCTCACCAGACCAAATAATCACACAGGGCTTTAGATAGTAGTATTCCAGACCTCAATATCGAGTCATATTCTATTGTCCTGACCTTTGTAAAAAATTGTAGTCCTGTTCTCCAATTTTCCCATAGCTAGCCACAACAAAGCTGGGGAGGAGAAGACGGATTTATTTGGGGAGCCGTTCAAACATTCATCAGTCCGAAGGCTACCTAGCATATCTAGACAAGGTAAAAAAAATGGAGACAGTTAAACGCCAAGATCTTCGACTCTCCTTCATCAGAAGAGAGGGTTCGATATTTAATAGAGAGGGGGAAAGGGTATGATAAATGACTTTCAAAGGGACAGAAATAGATGAGAATGCCGACCCACGCTAGCTAGCCCAGCAACGGCGGATGTATGGATCATGATGAGGATATGTATGAGACGACGATTTAAGAGAGACAAAGTAAGAAAATGAGGATCCTTGCAAGGTGGCTTCACCCAACGACGATGCAAAGGGATCGATGAGGATGTATAAAAAGAGGCCTGAGAGCTGAACGCCGGTACAATAGAGAATGCTAGAATAGCGTAAAAGCTCCCATTTTAGAGTAGGAAAAGTAGAGAAAATTATCATGATGGACGAGGGAGGTGACACTAGCTAGATAGATAAATGGGTCTGAGACAAGGGGGAAATCCGAAATACCATCCATAGACATTCATGGACTCTCGTAAACCCCCCAGAGATAGCACGTTAACCCTCTCTCTATTTGTCTCAAGCCCAACACGATCGGACAAAACATGTCCGAACGCGTATTACGATTATTTTCGGGAGATTGCCACTCAACATCAACTTGTTCCCAATCAAGCGCCAACGGAAGCTGGGGCCGGAGTCATAATTGATTAAGCTCGTCACAAGCATCTCTGGCGTCACACCGTGAGAGGTAGGACGTCAATGTAGAGGCGAGAGATCTAGTCCACACATGTGGCATTTCGTCCAGAACGTACTTCATCGGCCATCTGATGATCGGTCTGGTTCTCTTGATGGGTCGTTTACATTTCGTCCATCTTCGCCTCTCGCCCGTACCCACTCTCGAGAACCTTATGATAATGTTAGCATCAAAGATTATAAGTATGGTTGTTCTTAAAAGGCGACATACCACTTTGTCTTGGACGCTTTGAATCATCATTTAGAAGACCGAGTCCAGCAGCACCCCCAGCAGACCCACCAGGACTACCAGGTAGCATATTGGTAACCTCTGCGGCAATCGCTTGCACGATATAACCCCTAAGCTCCCTCTCTTCACGCTCGTCATCTCTAAATATCTTTCGCCTATCCTCCTTGGCCATGTTCTCCCTCCTTAGCCGCCGGATTTCGTGAATTATCCAAAGAACCACTTCCTCGGGACATCGAGTTCGAGGGAGACCTTGAGTCGAAGGATTGCGGACGTAGCGTCTTGTAACATCTGTGGCGCCTTCGTTTGAGAAGGCAATACAGTAGGCTATTTTCTTACCCCAGCCTGGCGCGCAGTCAAATCAGCCTTGGTGGCTCGAGGATGTGAGGCGTAAATTACATACCTTCAGCGTATAACCGTGGGTTATCCCACGCTTCCTCACAAGCATCTACATGAATCCATCGCTTGTGATGCTCGGAATAGACCTCTGTCCACACATGATCTTCTGAGTTCCACACCCACCGCACACGTCCACCAACAGCTCGACAGAGCATGGTGAAGCAGTTTGCCCACTCTCCACATCGACCTCTTCGTGTCTGCAATAGTGTCCAGACGTCATTAAAGCGGGGGAAGCGTTCGGGCATGCCACAAGCCGAGCACTGGTAAAGTTCGACCTTGACTGCACTGCGAGCAGATTCATCGGGGGTCGGGGGAACCATTCCTTGCGCAACTGTCGGCGAGAAGCAGCTGCGACACGGTGGGTTATTGATCCAGGTGAAGAACGAGCGCTTGAACCATCTACAGAGAGCAATTAGTCGCCGGATGAGGGGCCAAATGACACAGACTACGATTAGACAATAACAACAACTGTCCATCTCACAGCACAAGCGTCTGCTTGTTTCGGAAAAAGCGTACCTTAACAGCGCTCGAATAACGCAGTCCTGATAGCCCCACTCTGGCTTTCTACCGTCTCCCATGCTATCTGCCTGAGCCTGCAGAACCTGACTTTCTTCTTCAGCCTCACTGTATATTCTATCCAGCGGGATCATTGTTAGCGCTTCATCCAGAAGACCAGGATTCTCGTACTTGGTTGGCATCAAAGATAATGAGATGAGTAAGTTTGTGAATTTGAGGGAGTTGCTGTCGGTAGGTGGTGTAGGGACCTTGGGCAGATTCCGGAGTGATGAGTATGATGGTGGCAGCGAGTTGGACGCTGTTGAAGTGTTTCTTTGTATGCCATGCGATGTTGTTGGCCGATTAGGCGCATGTCCCGGAGAAGGCGGCGGCCTAGAGGTTGATGATGACCCGGAGGCTCTGAGATTCGATGACGAGGCCCGTTCGTACGGCGCGGGCGAGCCAGACCGCGATCGTGAACGTCGAGATAGATCATTCAGCCGCTTTGTCCTCATTAGTTGTTCGAACTGTTCTCGCAGCTCTTTTGCCCAGATATCACTAAAGTCGTCTCCTTCAGCCGGTGTGTCTCCGCGCCGGGACCTTCTTGGGTCTGCCATGTCGACGTACGATGTGAATAGTGAACCGTCAAGAACAGGTGCCAGGCACCCTATAGTGACAGTCGTCAGGGTTTTTGTCGTTATATTATCAGAGAAGAGTGTTCGCGACAGGTGAAGGAAGACGATCCCGACCAGGATCGGGATCGGCGAGCGCTACTAGTCAAGCACAGCCGAGAGTGTGCTCCGCCACCCTGAGAAACGTCTTGCACTCAACAAGATAAGGATTGAGGGAATGCTTCAAAGAAAGAGAGGACAATCTGATTCTTTCCTGAGTTTCGTGTGTAGAGAGAAGAGTGAGGATGAAGGCGTAAGGCGTAAGGTGAGTTGGAGGCACGATGATGTGGTACGTAAGCTTCGCAAAGTCGCTTGAACACCCACAATGGGACTGTCGACGAGTCCGCGTAACTCAACGCATCATTTTCGCCCACAGCGCACAAAGCAGCGTCGTGTTCGGGAAAGTGGGGGTAAGGACGGAGACGACGAAGACGGAGACTTCGTTGCGTCGTTATCAATGCGAAGAGGCTGATATCCTCAGCTCCTCAGGCTCTTCGCTGAGAAAAACACTTCCTCTGGCCTCTCCTGCTCTGCTTGCTTCTGAATATCCGCTCAGAGTCACAGGCGGAGCAGCGCTGCGACTTTGACCGT
Organism: Sabuloglossum arenarium; assembly: GCA_022345705.2. Classification (NCBI taxonomy): domain Eukaryota; kingdom Fungi; phylum Ascomycota; class Geoglossomycetes; order Geoglossales; family Geoglossaceae; genus Sabuloglossum; species Sabuloglossum arenarium. Next base: position 62,990 of record JAJDMY020001011.1, read on the forward strand.
TGATCGCTATCGCTGCCTTGCAGTCCTGCCTTTTGAGAACCTTTCTGCTCTCCAAGTTCCAATCCCAACGCCCTCTAGGCAGAATCTATAAATTGCTGCGGCCAGTATAAAACCAGGGCTTGCAGCGTCAAGGCTTAGGCGCAGCGCTCAGCAAAGCCACAACTCGGCTGTTTCGCGCGGATTCTCTCGCCGAAAGAGAAAATCAGACGAACAAAAAGGCACTTGGTTCCGACAAGAGAATAAACCAAAGGAGTTTGCAGAAGCAATGTAGGCGCAATAGCGAAACCGTTTCAAGAATTCTCTTTCAACAATCAGATCTGTATGTACAACGATCAGTCAATCAATCCCCCCTCTTTCCTTTAATAAAGAGAAAGCTCCGAGGCAGCTGGCCACTCGCCAAGCCTTTCCGTCGTTCGGTCGCTGGCGAGGAGACGCGTAAGCCCAGCCAAAAGGGCTGACGGCCGAAGCAGGATAGCGTTTTCGCTATGGATGGAGACATGCACACACATACGTAGCACCATGTTCATTTCATGTGTCGTTACTGTGTAGAGCTGCCTGAAAGGGATGGAGCATATAGAGGCATCATTGTCCGTGTCGTTCGTCGACGTCTCACAGAATAAATTGGGAAGTTGGAGTACATGCCGTAAGGAATTCCGCTTTGGCCCTTTCCTTTGCCTTTTCGTCGTCGCGGCCATCTACTCCTTGCGTGTGTACTCTATATTACGTGTCCCGTACAGAGAATGCCTAACCCCTCCGCCGCCCCTCAACGAAACTACATCTCTTCTTAGTACCACTGACAGCCTCCTCTCTCATTCAAATTTCAACAAAAATCGAGCCCAACAAGCTTCCCCATCATTTTGAATTTTTGTCGTCGTTGTTTGTTGAAGAGAAAAACATGTCACGCGTGATTGATGGGGTACATGTTTTCCTAGTGAGGGGTATTATTTGACGGATTACGCGGCCTTTCCTGGGTAGTTACGCAATTGTCTGGCCCCTACCCCCAAACAGAATCATCATAAGAGCCGCTTCGCTCATAAGCTCACGGCCCCACTGCTCCGAGAATCTACATACGTGCCTACACGCAACCTAATTCGGAGACTTTGAGACTATCCTACGGAGGAACTATCTTATCCTAGGTCAGCTAGGATTGAATTGCTCCACTTTACGCATTTAAAGGAAATGAGTGGCTCGGAAGGGTGGAATGAGTTCGTGAAGGTCCTGCATGCACGTTCGTGATATGGATAGTGGGCTGGTGCGCCTGTCCGTCTGGGAAGATTAGATGAGCATGTTGTGTATGTACGACAACAGAGGCTTAGAATGGGGGAAGTTCATCAACAAGCCACAGTGCCCCGTTCTTGGAAGACTATGTTCGGAGAAATTGGAAATCTCGACGGTTGTCAAGCAGTTCGCCCGTCCTCCTTTACTTCGCCTTCAGATTTATAAAATAAAAATAAGAAGGTCCATCAAAACGTCCATTGAATTCCCTCAAGCGCTGGATTTATCATCAAGACACGTACATACATGTCATGCACAACTCCGCTCATTTGGACCATTCCTGATCTCCGACGTATCGGGGAGGGAGGTCCATATCCCATATTGGCCTCTCGACTAGTACAATCTCTAGAAATCCTCCGCTTGTCCCTGCTAGTTTGCGCTCCTCGCCGTCAGCATGTGCAGAAGACTCAAGAGGCGCTATGCCCATAATAGGTCGGTACTTGTACGTGGACCACGATGACTTAGACGGCTTTGCCGGCACAACCAAGCTATTATTCGTTGATTCTTTAACTTCCTGGTCATTGTTGGCGTCGTCACCGCCTTCTCTGCGCCGCAGGTTCGCCAATGCCGAGGCCTTCTGACCATCCCCGTCGCCCTCTGCTTCCGAGTCCTGCGGTGGCTCCAGAGATATCCATTCCTGTTCCTCCTGCTTCAAGCCTGTAATTTTCCGAATCTTCCTGCCTATGCCAGTCTCAAGTTCCGAGTCGGTGATCCTGCGTCCTGCTCCTGAAGTATTCTTCTTCGGATCAACTTCGTCACGCTTTCGCTTTTTGGTTTCATGATTCTCAGGAGCATCGTTCTCGATAGCTGGAAAGTCTTGTTGTAGATTAAACATCCAAAGCCAGCTGCTGCCATATAACCACAAGCGCTCTCTACCACACCTAATGTCCCAGACGCATCCCATAGCCCTAGCCAATGTGATTCTGAATGCTTCCGGGAAACTTGCGGTAGGATTTCGTCTTGACCAGGGGGATAATTTGCCTTTGAGGACTTCAAATTCAAATATTTGATGTTGTCCAGTGACGACGACGACGCGATCTTCGCTAGTCATGACATCATGCGATTGTGACTGAGGATTATGCGGTGTAGCATGGGTTGCTGTGTTGCCAATCAGTTGCGGTGATGAATTAGTTGAAGATGAGGGTCGGAAAGAAAGGACTATAGGAGCAGAAGGTAGTTTTGGTAGAAGCGATGCAGAAGGATTGCGGATCCATCGTTGGCCAAGAATAAATTGAACATCCTTTTTGGCTCCATGGTAATCATTTCCTTCGCCTTCGTCTTCATTTTCATTCTCGGAAAGGGAAAGATCTGATGAAGAATCGTCGCCCCCAGCCTCATTCTCTTGGCCTTGACCGGCGCCCTTTAGGTCTTCTAGTGCCCAGCTGTCAAGATAGCCAGACAAGTCGCCTACCACCACTATTCTGCTATCTGAAGATATAGCCAAGCGGTTGATTACTCTGTCGTAGCTGCCTAAAGCTCCATTGTAACTTCCTTTAGCCTTTTCATGGCGTCTGTCTATCCGCTTCAGTCTCACCACCTTTGGGTATATTCCGAAATTAACTGCAAGATGAGCACCATCTAGTTGCTCAGCTTCATGAGTTAGCCTAATGGTGCAGACTTGACTACTGTTGTCGACTATGAAGAGCCATCTAGCGTCAGGTGAGAATTGTACAAGCTTTGCTCCGTCCTTGAATGGAAATAGGCCAGTCTCAAGCTTGTTAACCCGTAGCGTGGCCCCAGAAACAGAATTTCGCTCTCTCAGACAGAAGATCTTGACTTCAGCGGCTGTAGAAACCGCGAGAGTACTGCCATTTGCTGAGAGAGATGCTGAAGTAATGTTTTCCTCGCTCTGCAGTATATTATATTAGCAAACTGAATCCATAGTCTGCCTTGCGAATAACTGTCTTGCACTCACACTAAGCGTAATCCTGGCAACCAATTTCCGGCCACTTATGAAATCAGAAGACACACGCCATAGCCGTACTTCCCGTTCCCACCAGCACATGAGAAGTCGCTTTCCTGGTGCGCTCTGAATCTGTGGGTCTTGAGGCAAACTTGGAAGTGTTAGATGGTGTTCCATTCCGAACTCTCGGAATGGTATTATGATCGGTGCAGTGTCAGGACCTGCAAAAATCAGAACTGTGTAGAGAACAAAAGATACTTGGGAAATAGTCACCCCCAGAAGCGACGACACTAAAGCTCTTCGATTCGAAGACGGCCATGGTTTTGATATCATGAGAATGAAACCTTCTATGTGAAACTTCAGCCCACCGCCGTCTATCCCCTTTGCCGATACCTATACGTTTATACACTATCGATCGCCGGTCCATTCCTCCACTGATTACCGTACTACCGTCTATGCTTGTTTGAACATCCAGAACATCTGCTCTGTGGTTTCTTAAGCGCTGGACTAGCGTGTAACTCTTTCCATCCCAAAATCGAACTTCACCAGTGGAGTCTCCTGAGATAATCGAACCATCGGGTAGACACTTTACTGACCACACGAGAATCTCTTTCGGGCCGCCAGCAGGGCCGCCACCAAGGGACATGCAGCGCAAGAGCTGACCATTTCGTGTGTCGATTACTCGGATAGTGCTATTGGCACATCCAGCAATAGCAATAGAGCGATTCTGAAAAGTGACGCTGAGGATACGAGCTTTCTTCGCGGAAGGCCTGGAGAGCGGACGTTGGAACTTCAGCTCTCCGTCGGCAGTGGACAGAAGAACGACAGCTCCGTCAGCGCAGCCAACAATGAGATTTTGGCCACGAAACTCTCCGCCAATCGTTGGCTCTTTGTTTTTCTCCTTATTTGGAGGTTGCCACTGTGGTTGAGCAGCTAGGCACCATATCTCGCCATAATTTCCGCTCGTATGCCTGATAGGTCTTCCCAAGCCTAAGTCCCACTCTGTAACCGCTGTCGAGTATCCAATGCTAAAGAGTCGTAGCTTTCCTTTGATTTTAGCACCAGCCTCGTCTACTTCATCAGGCTCCTGTATCCAAACCAGACCCTCAATACTTCTATCCTTACCGCCTCTAAGTGTTGTCTCCTGGAACCATGAGCCTCTAAGTGGGTTCCAAATTTCTATGTCGCCATTGGCACGACCAACTGCTAGGCGAAGAGTAGACGGTACGTTTCCGGTGCGTGAGATTGATGAGGAGTGCGAGAAGGCTAGAGCATTGATGGTGGACGGAGGGTAAGGCACGAAACGGCAGCGGTGAACGTCCATTATCTCTTCGCCAATATTAGCAGCACCCACTCCACAGTCTGCCAGACGAATGTAGTCGAAGCTTTTAGTATCTCCCCGAAAGAGGAGACTATGGGAAAATCATGTTGCGACACTGCGTGATTCGATGTTGAGTGGAAAGTTTTGTGCGCTAGCTAAGCAATATGCCAAGATTTAATCCTTACATAACAGACCTGAGCCGCAAATCTGGGGAACGCTTCGCAGCATGATTTTTTAAACTTATTTTTATGTTGTGATTTTTCAATTGCAAGATCTAAGGGGGCTATCTGAATCCAGAGTCCTGAGATAATATATACCTTCTGGAAAATATCGACGCGACCAAGCTTGTCATGGCGATTTACATTGCGGCAGAGGTACCTTACTGGCCAGCCAGCCCCGTGCATCTTGAAAGTTCTGGAGGCACTTTAGGTCCAGGTTTATAGCTCTCAGAAGTGAAAAACGTTTGTCTTGGACATCGACAGACGTATGTCAGGAGATCACAGCGCATTGCGAACGCTACCGGTTTCCAGACAGAGTCGCCTGGCCACATGAGGTTCAAAGCTCTTATCATTTGAAAAAGGTTTCTTAAGACTATTACTATCTTCGTTTCCACAGGGCCACAACGCTCAGGTAGGCAGAAAGACTATGAATGCTATCATCCCCAAATCCCTATTGTCCTGCCTTACTTCTTCCTCTTCACTAAGTATCCTCTTCTAGTCCCACGCTTTCCTGTAAAGAGATGTTTATATCATGTTTTCAGCTTTGCAGTTGCCAAGCACTGCGGTAATGAATGAGACGGTGACTCTGGCAGTATCCAGATGTATCATTGCACTGGAATGAGCATCGAATTCGTCCTTACCCAGGTCTTAGGACGATCCATTTGTGGTATGCCATCGACAGCTCAAGAGCAGTATAACTGCATACCCTTTGGAAGAGAACACGGTCCCAAAGCAGCACCCGAAATTCCACAAAGTTGACCGAACCTTAAGGGAGTCTTTGGTGACTGAGGCAGTTCCTTCAACGCCAATCTGCGGACAGGCTCACAGGAGGATCAGGACGGCTCTGTTGCATCTAAATGCTCCGGTCCTTCCAGCTTGGAGTGGCTCATGTCTGGCTTAGGGACTATAGCAAGTCCCTTTCCACTTCTGATGTTGCGGCAGTCATAAGTTGATACCAACAGCCCATACGAATGTCCGCAGAATCCGCCATATCATTCGTCGTAATTAAAGTCCTAAAGGATGAAGGATGAGCAATACCACCCTCATTGGGCTGCGTGGTAAGCTGAAGCTTTTTTTTTCGTTCGTATTTCCTCATCCAGGGAATTCAAAAAGTCTGGCCGCCTCTCTCGCACGAAATAGACCAGACAAAGCTCTGGCAACTAATTTTTAGAAGCACCAGATATATCTCAGTAGTCCGTACAACTGTGAGGCATGAACGCAACACTCATAGTGAGGAAGATTTGGTGGACAGCGTATTGCGCCATGAGCGTTCCATTGGAATTTTCTGTTCAGGGTCAGCTGATTGCTTGAAACACCTAGAGTAGGATCAAACTGATAGTTATCCGCGCAGGGAGTAAAAGGGATACCCGGTACTCCGTCCTAGACGGGAGTTAATATTAGGTCTTGTTATAATAGCGGCACGGGCCTTGACTGATAAGCGTCGCATTAACCGCCTCTTTTTCAGCTAGCCACACAGGTTATCAGCGACTGAGTCCGCTTATTCTTCCTGCTAATTTTATAAGATTTTGAAAGCGCTTTACCATTGTAGGCTAGCGATTTGTGTCTTGGCCAAGTTACAGCAAGAGAGATTCGTACGGAGTATAGGCAGAGAATTTTTAAAGTCCGACTATATAAGCGGCCGCATATTTTCCGCTTGCTTATAAAAAGCTCGCTTTACTGAAAATGGTCGTCACATGGCTAAATTATAGGCTCGAAAAATAAGCGGGGCTGGCTGCTGATAAACCTCTAATAGAACGCCGAATAATTTGTGGCGTATCTTGTGATATTGCACGCGTTGTTTTCGCTGATAATGATGTTGATGCCCTCTCCGAATTCATATGTCTTCCCGTCGGCGACGGAACCTAAGATTTTGCCGTCAAGGGAGGTTTCCTCGCCATTTGGTTGTCCTACTACGTACGTCTTCGACCCCTCCGCATGATGGCGCAGTTCGCAGCCGCCAGGCTCTTCACGTAAAGGCTGCCGATACGCAGAAAGTGGAGAATGATATACAACCAGGAATGAGGTCGTATTTCCGTGCCGCAGCCAATGGAACCTGCATGCGACGCGTTTTGGCGAGAAATGGAATCAATCGCTTTCGACGCGTAAAGTAGTGTTTGGGCCACTCTACCATTAGGTACCCATGAACCATACACACAAGCGTTTATTCCAAACCATCTCAATCTCTCTCTCTCTCTCTCTCTCTCTCTCTCTCGCTCGCTCGCTATAACAGAGCTGTGCCTCCGAATCGTGATCTCTTGGCGAGCAAGCTTTTGCCGCCGACGCGACTGAGTGGGCTCCTGCGCTCGGCTACTATGTACAGCTCAGCCCACAGTATAGTTAACAGAGCACACGGGACATGCATCGCACCGAAGCCCTTGCTTCTTTGCTTCTAGACGGGTTCTCCTCTCTATGATTGGTGCGGCCGCGAGAATCCTGAAAATCATCGCGTTCGCTTGGCGGCGTGACGCGATTTGTCATGGGTATCTCCCGCTCTTGGCACTTGACCAGAAGGAGGTAAGATGGTTTGGCTAGCTGGCTAGTGGATGACGTTCGATAAAAACGCGACTCTCACGCACATTATAGGTCTTGCGTGACTTTAGACCGCGTTTCGTGCATAGTAAAAAGGAGAGGTCTCTTAGCCAATGAAAGCATCACCGTGAAACCCCATCATCGTTAAGCGACAGTTACTCGTTTTCGCATCCACACTCTTCAACAGCTGAGCTCCCACCTGTCCTATCACCCTGCTCCAGAATCCTACAGAGCTGGCCCCGGTTGTTTGATCCCAGCTGTTGGACAAACCCCCATATCTAATGATTGCTTTAAGCCGCAAAAGAAAGGAGAGATCTGCTTTTTATCGTCTAGTGTCCGACATAGGATTGAGAGATTGAGAGATTGAGAGATTGCGGGAACACCAATCACCACAGTGTCCCGAAAATATGCAATCTTTGAGGGGTGTAGGAAACCTAGATTATGTTTGTCGGTAAGTAGAGCATCTTATGATCTTACGCGGCTTTTCATTCGAATTTTGCTTTTCTGATTCCTCGGATCGTTGGGTCCGTCGAAAATATTTCGGAGAGCCGCATCGAGACACAATCTAAGGATTTGGAAGCAAACAACAATAAAAAAAAATACGCGGATACACGCGCCTTTAAATTACGGTTGCTGTGCTTCGCCAGTATGTAAGGGAAAATCTCCGTGGCGTGTTCTAATGTCGTTGGGAAAAGTACTGCGTAATTTTCCGTGCTTTCAAACGCGTGAACGAGCTGAATGGATTAACGCTCGCGTGTTCCCTACAGTTCGCTCGATCGCTCGCTCTTACCGTCTTTGACTCAAAGGTTTCCCGACACGGATGCAAGGCAAAGCATCAATCGATCAGGGCCTAGGACGGGGAGGTGCCGAGGAAAATCTGTTTCCAACAAGACAAGCTGTTCTCTAAGCAGCTGCATGTTGGTTGCCTGTCGGTCAAATATTCGAGGGCCATCTTACTGGCTCAAAGCGCATCATCAAGAGTTGATGTTTCTGGCTGAAAACCCCAAAAGGGAAAGTGCATGCTGCGATGCCGGTCAGGGATTGCGATCAGGAAAGTTGAAGATACAACCTTGAACGCCGCCCAATTTGCACAGGCAGAGCGGAGATGCAGTGGAGGGATTGGACAGAACCAGGGGATGAATTTGGAGGTCCCATGTATGGCTTCGATTAGCATACGCTGCGTAAAGCGAGACTGCAGTACTCCAAAATTGGTCGGGCGCGACGAGCGTTTCTTATTCGTTCGACGCTGCAGCTCTCGCAGCTGGAACCTTAAACGCGTGAGCCATGGGGAGTAAGGAAAAGGTATGTTAAGGTAAGGTAAGGCATGTTACCGCGGGTCAGATGCTGACCGGACGAGAGTGAATCCCACGCCTATGAGTAGCTACGGGGGACCTGTGGTCAAGGACACGCGAGCCTTCCATTCGTTTCAGCGGAAAGGAGCGTGTTGGAAGTTGGTGGAGAGTAAAATCCAGAACCACAGAATCGAGGCTTGAGATATGCCCTGGTCCAAGATTGCGTGCCGCACAGCGAAACAAGACTCAGTCAGTAGATAGCAGTAATTCATTCGTATCCTGTCCCAAAAGCAAGCAAAGAGGCAGCCAGGCAGTCCGACCAACCACTCAGCCAGCAGTAGGCAAGCAACAAACAGGGCAGCAGCAAGCAAATCCACGCCTCCGGGGTCCCTACACACCTGCATCCTTAGCTAAGTATTTTAGCTGTGCAATATTACAGGGCCTTGGGCAGGCACTTTACACGGCACTTTAACTGAGAGCGGGTTTCTCTAAACGGGTTAGTGCTCGGTTTTCGTTAGACCCATACAAGAACGGCTGGCCATCCTCGAAGCCTCAGAATCTTTTGGTGCGTAAAAATCCCAACCTCAACACGGAGAGAAGTCACTCTTCTCCTCCTTCCTCTCCTTCTCCTCCTCATCTTCCTCTCTCTCTCCTCTCTTTCTGTCTGCTCACCGACAGAGGTCCTGAAGTTTCGGCAGTCTCGTATGTATTGGAGAAGGGACGTGTGCTGGGACTTTCGTTAGCCCGCTCACATCTCCTCCATTCTCGTCGTGCCGTTTCGGGTCTAAATTCGTCTGGTCTCTCCTCATCGTGACCGTGACGGCCCTTTCTCGACCGCCCTCCCCCTCCCCCACCCTCTCGCCTCTTGTCACTACTGACCCAGCCTCGTCTTCAATCTCGGTCGGGCCCGCGATAATTCTCGGTTCTCGCGTCGACTGCGGAGCTGGTCGACCAGAACAGGGAGTAGGAGACTTCAACACCGGCGATCGTCAAACTCTGCCTGACACTGGATGCTCGTCGCCATACGACACTTCCAAGTGGCAAGGGATACATTCTTTTCTAGCCTTTTGAGGTCAATTCTTCTGTCTTCGCGTTACAATACGCCCTTCTCTTAGGCACAATTAAGAGCACTAATCTAATTTCACCGGTATGCGCTTTTCTCATTCACATGCCCAGCCCTTTCCTCCCCGCAGCATTCTCGAGTCACAGCGTCTGCATGCCCTCGCCCCTCGCAATTGAGCGGCGGTGTTCAGGACTGACCGTGTATGAGTATGTGTATAGCACTGACCTCTGGTTCTTATATCTGCTTCACCCGGCCACTTCATCAGCCGGATTAGCTAGATATTCAGGCTCTCATTTCTGCACCAGGGTCACTCGTTAAAGGTCCACTCTCTAATCAACTTTTCAACATAACACAGTCGTTATTAAACTTAGTTCTAATTCGGACGCTCAACGTTCTCTTGTCCTGGGTTCATCTTTCTTACTACCACCATTCGAGCCGTTTTCTGCTCTTTAACATCCAACTTCCGCCGCATTCTTTCGAATCACCCTATAATCATGGCCTGTCCACCCACATACTACTACGGACACTGTGAGAGTTTCTTCGTCGAATCTCAGGACGATGGAGTCTTTGCGTCTCACGGCAGAGTTAGAGAGCATGCAGAGCTCGTTGCCAGGGAACGACAGTATGCCATGGCTGATGAATTGACGAGGCTTGCGAGAGCGCAGTATGAGGAAGATATTATGGATCACTTGGAGGATATGGAGGTTAGAAACCTCAGCGCCAACTCGCTGTGGCGTCACTAACTGTTTCTAGATCGTGACCCTTCCAGAGGTTGCCTCCATTGATATCCAACAGGAAATACAGTGGTTTATGCGCCCTTACCTCCTTGACTTCTTAATTGAAGCTCACACTGCGTTCCAACTGCTTCCCGAAACCCTGTTCCTAGCCATCAATCTTCTGGACAGGTACTGCTCCAAGCGGGTCGTCTACAAGCGTCACTACCAGCTCGTCGGATGTGCATCACTTCTCATAGCTGCCAAGTACGGGGATAAAAAGGAACGCGTCCCGTCCATCAAGGACCTCAAGTCCATGTGCTGCTCCCTTTATGAGGAAGACATGTTCATCCAGATGGAATGGCACGTTCTACAGACAGTGAATTGGATTATTGGTCATCCTACAGTCGACAGCTTCCTTCAGCCAGCGTTCCACGCGTTCTCCTACGACCTGGAAGTCAAGCATATGACCTTGTACATCTGTGAAATTGCTCTCTTCCATCGGGACTTCGTCTCGACGCGGCCTTCCGTGTTGGCTCGAGCGGCTTTCGCAGTCGCGAGAAACTTGCTTGGACGAGCTAGGATTGAACGCACAAATTGGGCAGTCGCGGAGGATGATGCCACGTACCAGCAGCTATTTGTCGAGATACGCAGACCCTCGCCGGTAGTATCGAGGAAATACGCGTCTTTGCAGTATTCATCTGTTTCCACCGTTATGGACGAGGTTCTCATCTGGCGAGCAGCAATTGCAAACAGACGCTACTTCACTCCTCCGATTCCAGAGGCTGAGGTATCCCGTACCGACAGTCAAGGATCCTACGTTTCCAGGGACCACGGAGTTCATACACCGCAGAAGGGCCACTATCCACCAGCCATGACTGCTGGCCTTGTCACTCCACCAATCACCCCTGACAATGATAATTTCCACGATATAAATGCTGGCAGAGAGGTTCCTCCTCACTGCCCTTTGACGCCTTCGCCAAACGGTCCTCGTCATGGAGATCAGTACGAGAACCTCCAAGTGCAACGAGACTTTCTACACCCGCATTACCAGCCTTCACCACAGTTTGACAGTCACGAAATGCAAGTCGACTATCGTCACTATGAGCAGCAAGGGTCAATGATGCAGTACTGACGGTGCTCTCCCTGGACATCGGAAACGAAAAAACCTATCTGTGCCTTTTCGGCGGTCGACACGGGGCTTTCAACCGTCTCCTTCCATCGACATGGATTATTGCCATCCAAAATTAGTCATCGGTGCATCTTTCATCTCTTCCTAATCGTCTTCGTCCAGCCCAGTTCGGAATTTGATTTCGATTCACTACATCGCTCGACTCACTTGCTTTGGGGAAGGCCTTCCATGGAAAGCCTCGGACAAGGAAAGAAATTGATCACCGCTAACCGCATGTCTCTGTTGCAGGTCGTCGGAACCATAGTTTTCATTTGTACAAAAGATAGCGTTTTCTCATTGTTATAATTGTCATAAAAAGAGCATTGCAAGCGCTTGAATTTTATTTTCCTGAGATATTCCCTCTGCATTCCCTTTGTTACTGGAGAGCATCTCTGAGTCTCGCGGTTGAAGGAATGGGCATTCCATTATCTGTGTCCCCAAAAGCTTCCAGCTATTTCAGCCGGTGGGAATTTTTCTTAGCCTTTTAGGGGCATGTTGCTTATCTCATTTCCTCGCTCAATAGGTTCGTCCTACCCTTGGTCGACCCTATTTGGTTCAAAAGGGCGCGGTTGTTGGAAGAAGTCGTCATGTGAAGGGATAAAAAGGTCTCAATAGCTTCCCTCCTGTGGAGCGTTGAGGACCAGAAAAACCAAAGTCGTTCGTGGAGGGAGGAATCATTATGTACAGTGGGGAAGAGACATACCATGTCCCCTTCAAGCTCAAACGCGCTGAGATTGCTAAGCTTGCTCGCGGCAACAGACTTTCATACAAGAAATGTGCCTTGAGGTCCTGATTTTTTTTTTTGACCGATCGATGGCTTGAGACATAGAAACCTGAATATGAAGACATTCTTTGCCTAAGAAAATAATAAGTTTTATGCACTGGTGGAATTCCCATGTCTTTTTTCTCCGTGACTTCCTGGGAGATTTGATGGAAATTCTTCGGCTCCAAATCCTTCATTAACCCCTTTTTTTTTCTTCTTCTTCTTCTTTCCCCCCCCTTCCATCCCAGTGTTCTTCACGGTCCTCTACCATACATGTAAGCATGTCACCAATCTCCCCCTGGAGACAGTTACCTTGAAGCTTTCAAAGAAGAGTCACTGACAGCGCCCACAGCACCTTTAAGCTTGAATGGCTTGGAAGGAAAAAGAAAAGAAAAAAAAAAACATCTTACTCTGCTGTTGAAGGGATGGGGATGAGTTACCGAGCTACTCTACCATGAGAATGGGGAAGATAAAATGTTAATGTAGTTTCTTTTTTTTTTTTTTTTTTGGATGTTGGATGTTGGATGTTTATTCCGTCCGGGGTAAGGGAGGAGCGGGGGGAATGGAAGGATGTTGGATTTTATTTTATTTTTTTTATGTATTCTGAACTAATAATATTAAGGAGGAAAGAGAAAAATTAAAATTAAAATTAAAACAATTCCCCCCCTCCGTTTCAGGGTATCGCTAATCGCTGTTGACTTTGACCTTTTTTTTTTTTTTCTTTCTAATAATAACTGGTAAGAACTTCTGTCCGTTTTTACCGTCCCCCCTTCCCCCCCAAAAAAAAAAATTTAAATAAAAAAAATATATATATATATATATATTTAAAAAATTAAAAAAAACCCACCCGTTTCAAAAAAATAAATAAAAATAAAATAAAATATCAAACTAACCCTCTTCTCCCAATTCCACACCTACCCCTGCCTCAACCCGCCCACGCTCCACTTCGAAT
>JAJDMY020001022.1:0-75882 GCA_022345705.2 Sabuloglossum arenarium
AGGAGGGGGAGGAGGGGGAGGAGGAGGAGGAGGAGGAGGAAGAAGAGAGGGAGCGTGGAGAGAGCGTGGACGAGTCTATCAGCGACGTTAGACGTCAGACAGGTTCTCAGCAAAAAGGGAACTTACTTGCTGTTGACGGCTTTGAGGTCGAAGTCGACGTGAAAGAGGACTCGCCTCCGCTGTCAACTCGCCGCTCGGGCAGGTCCAAAGCTCCCAGCCGGAAGATCCAATCTCAGCAACGGCGGGACCTCGAAAGGAAGACAGCCAAGGAGATCAAAGTGGCATGGAAGGAGAGGAGTGTGCGGAGCGGGGGGAAGGCAAAAGTGCGAGTAGAGATGACCACTCAGTTCGAGGATACAATGCAGGAATTTGGTGTGAACCTTACTATAACAAGTAGTAGTCAGTATTCGAGTTCTGAATAGCATCAATTACTTACTTACAAAGATCTCAATGATTGTTTGTGAAGTGGCAGTGCATTTTCGGGACAGTCCAAATTAGACTGAAATTGACTGTCCTTAGTAAATCTCAGTCACTTCTAGCTCCTCAGCGGTGGCCATCAAGGAGCCGGAATGGCTCCCACACCTGTATCTATTTTGGAGACCTTCTACTTCTTCAACAAAATGGTCAGTAGGATCACTGAAAGCAGCCTGGAAAGACTGTTTGACTGTAAGCCTGGACCTTGAGTTTAAAAGACCCTTCATCACCTTCGCACAAGAAACCAAATAGACAAGATTCTCAAAATATGTCTGGATACTAGGTATCAGAACTTGAATATCCAAGATACTAGCTAGCAATTTTGCTCTCCTGCAAGGATCTACCAAAAGTGGGAATAATTGACCACTTTCCACAGCTATAGAAACAGCTTTTAGATCGCTTGATGATATACCCGGTGCTCGGAGCTGAAGGTATTCGACAGTCGCATCGTCTATGACCCACATGTTTTTACTCAAATGACTCATAATTCGATGCCAGATTGCGTTAACATGTTTAAGATAGTAAATTGATTCCTACTCAAGTTATTATGATTGGTCTTCGTTTCATCACACTTCATGGTGAACAACCTACGAAGCGCACCCATTCTTACAGATGACCATAATCCAGGGATCTGTATCAAGTGATCAACCTCCCTTATAAAGCCAACATGTTTGATGAACTGTCTAAAGTCATCCTGCATTGTGAGTGTGAGTCCCACCCACCAATTTTCCTCTTCTTTGAGTCGTTTGTGGATCTGACAGATACGAATCATCCTAAATTTCTCCCCATCTGAAATGCCTCTAGCGTTAAAGTGTTCTTCTAAAAGAGATAAAGACGAAGTATTAGCTCTTATAGAGTACTAGGTAATTATTGGTAATTTTCTGATGCCAATTACCTTGCACATAAAGCCGAACTGTTCACCATTTATCATTCTCTAATAGTAATTCTTGCCCAGCGAAGATACGATCCTGTCCCTGAAGTCCACATAGAGTATATCCGATAGGAAATCTCAATATAGGATATATCCCGTTATCTGGCTTCTTTACCAGAGCCTCTTCATTAAGTTTTGCATTGTGTAATCCTAAGAAGTCTGAGAGTATGTGGTGCCTAATCCGCTTGCTGCTTCTCGGAAACAAACACACAATTTAGGACTAGACGAGCCATTTCCAGCTCCTTAATAGTGGAAACGGAGTAGAGCTATTTTTGAAGAAGTTATTTTCAGGGGAGCCAGAAATCCCCTGAAAATAGTTATAACCTTTATCTAAATTTTTAGCGGGGCGCCAAATCGAAGACAACCATGATACCGGGGCAACATGATCATGTGGCATTCTCCGGGGCCTAGGTTTCGCCACATGTGGCTCAGTATCACTTCCATTGAATTCAGTATATCCCAACAAGGGTGTGGCCGTTGCGGGCCGCCCTCCCTGCTACCGGTGGCGACATTGATTAATATTTCGCGTGGCGTACGGAGAACTCGGAAGAGGTTCCCCACCAAAATTTTGAAATGGGCGCGATAGTTGGGCGATAGAGATCCTCTTAAACTTACCGCGATCATCCGCTTGAACGGGCCTGGTCGAAATCCAATGGGCTGTGAGGTTTCTGACTAGCGTCAGTGTGGGATGATGTGGGTTCACTGGCAGAGTTGATAGAGCACCTTGGGGCTGAGTCGCTGCGATATGGAGAGAACGACCTTTGCTGCAGCTTCTGGGTGTCTCGTCTCGTTCGATTCGTACCGGAGATTTTGTCGTATTCGGCAAAATATCGTAGATATGGCCAGCGGATGCCTGGGCCCCTCCACCCACGTTGTTGTAATCGGATCCCTCCATAATTTCGCCGTGTACCACGGGCCGCGACTGCTCACTATTATTCATATTATCGTCGTTGACGCCGTGACCGTCGCCGTTGTTAATGTTCGGATCGCCATTGACGACGTTAGTGGGTACTGAGTCGATACCCCGATCTCCAAAGACGGGTGCTGGGCTGGCCACCTATGGAAGCAGCATCGAGACTTCTATTGTCACCTAGCCTTATCGGCTTATCTATGATATTGTGTGAGCAAGTTCCGTGTATCAATCAAAAAAGGAATATTCGAAAGGTGATAGGCCCACCTTGACTGTTTCCGGGTCTTAAAACGCTGGCGTCAGCGCCAGAGCCAGCATCGACAAGCAGTGTGGCCAATAGCCGGACCGGCTGAGTTCCAGCCCGACATTCTATAGTCCTGAGTCGTCCAGCCACATTAAACTACAGCCGGTCCAAGCCGGACTGCCAGCCCAATCAATTAGGTCACCCGGGCAGCCCTGGGAGAGCAAACACAACATTTCGATTCACCACTCCTGGTCCTCAATAATGAGGATTCCCAATAGTAGTATCTTTGAAAATTATACCAACTATGCAGCCAGTCGGTGCTGCTCTGCCGCAGTGCGACAGCTCTGGCACCCGGGCCAGACACAACCCACGCCTCTTACCTGTCAAAACTGTCATCGAATATTCTCTCCCAGCTGCTGCCCAAACCCACGAGATCCTCGCCGTAAGCGATGACCTTTTACTCATCTCTCAGCAAACTGATGGGAGTCTGGTCAAAGTAGCACTTAACGATGGACAGCCTACCCGTATTCGCAAATGGACCGCAACAAATGAACGGTCCGGTCTACACGGACTGGCACTACACGGACTGGCACCACATTTGCCTGTGAAAGCACCACAATTGCCTGTGAAAGGCGATTTACCCGCCCGCACCGTCTGGGCAACTGTCCAGTTCGATAATGCTATTCTACGAATTAACCCGGGAGCCGACGATATCAACTCACCACCGCAGGTCATCGAGACCATCGACATACCTTCTCCCGCGTTCGGACCTCACGGCATAGTGGAAAACAATGGAAACCTATGGATATCGTGCAAAGACAGTTCGCATATAGTCAAAATTAACATCAAAAACCCGGATGATCACCGAGTCTGGGCTGTCAGCAGACAACCAATCTTCGTTGCCGTACATCCTACTAGCGGGGACGTCTTCGCTAGTCTAGACCTAAGTAGTAAGATCTGGCATTACAAGAACGATGGAGGGAATGGTGAGGAGATTGCGATTCCTCCAGAGAAAGGCAGCACGCCCGTCGGCCTGATTGCCGGAGCAGATGGTAACGCCTGGGTCGTTTTATTGGGTAACAAGACTACGGGCACGGGTACATTTGGACGCATCAACGAAGACGCATCTATCGATTGGTTCACCATGTTCTCTGATATAGGCAGTACTGCACCTCTTCTCCACCTGGCATTTGATCAAGATCCAACGCTATTCTGGCTACTTGGGTCGTCGATTGGGTGCCCCTCTGGCGTCAATGCTGTATTCACCGTGAAAATTGATAATATTGCGACGGGTGGCACCGCAAATCCGAGAATTGCGATTCAAAACACGATCACGTTGCCCACTCAGAGGAGCCAGGCTCATCGTATGATCTCTCATAGGGGAAGCCTATACATAACTGAGCTGTCAACTTCGACACTCGCTCACGTAAGTGGAGCCGCTGTCAATGGATTGGACGTCAGTGAGACTTGGGACCAGTATTCGGACTATGGTCTAGGTTTGAAGCCCAATCAAGCCGGCTTTCAAGAGGCTGGGTGGGGCCCACAACGAACTCTGGTATAGAGGCTAGAGAGGATCCTGAGTTTTGAGATTGGGTCAAAAGTTTCATTGGATTAAAAGGATTTGCCCTCAAATACGGAGTGATTTTAGATATGATGCGTGTGCGAGATGCAAGTGTGCTGCATTGTGAGGTGTTGAACTTGGTCAAACGTCCCCCTACAGACTTGGTTTTACCACAATTGCTCTTGACAAATGCCATGTTGGTCATTTGACGTAAATAAGTTTTGAGAGAGAAAGGTGTGCCCTTGGTTGAATGTCTCCCAAATCTCATCCTGCAGATCAGCAAAGTCCTTCTCTTTCTCCTGAACAGAAGAGCAATCGTCCTCCTCTTCCTGGATAAAAATGTCTTTCCGCTTCAGCTTATCCCATGGAATTATGCGTTTAGGATACTTGCTATCATACGGATCGGCCGGATCGCCTTTTGTAGTCAACGTCGCGTCTGTTTCGATCTTGATACTTTTGGAGAGGTCATGGCAGGCATTTAGAAGTTCGTGGAGAGTGGTATTTCGGAGTTGCTCTTCGGCCTTCTGCTTCTCCTCTTCGGCCTCCTACTTCTCCTCTTTGGCCTTCTGTTGCTTCTTTTCAGCCTTCATGTTGTGATATGCCTGCCGCTGCCTCAATGGCATTGCCACTGGCACGGCATTGCCACAATGGCATTGACATGGTGTCACACATGCGACACGGGAATGAGAACTGAGACCGCCACAAGTCTCACGGCTCGGGTTCTCACTGTCTATTGCATCCGAAGTCATGCTGGCATGGCGAAGGGGACGTCTATATGTAGAGGCAACGCCTCGTAGTTAGACCGGTAGTTTTGAAGTCAATTGATTTGAAGTTCCCGCACGAAGTAAATTGTTTACACCTAATTTATATTGCCCCTATTTGCTCTGCCCGAGTTCGAGTTCACCATAACCTCCAGCACCCCATAACCTCCAACACTTCAGCTTCTCCTCTTCGGCCTTCTGCGCACGCTACTCTACTTCGCGTAACTGCTGCTCGAGTCGTTCATATTCTAATACGCGTCGAGCCATTCGGAATTGGTTTGTGGTAAAAAGGGCGATAGCTGTTGGGTGTTGGCATTGAGAAGTGGCTCAGTCGAAATTTATTTGTTTTGATTAGTCATGCAGGAGGAGTGAAAAAGAAATTCAATTCATCAATATAGTTGAATACTTCCTCATCTCACATACCTTCAACAATAATGACTTGGAGTGACGACAAATTCGCATATATTATCTATAAGTTAACTTAAAGCTCTAATCAGTACAATTGTCGCTACCATAATACACACACACACACAATTTATTAACGCCCGGCGGCTAAGCCGAAAGGGCAACTATTGCTCATCTACTAATACATTTCCCAAGTTATGTTCTAATCTCCTTCAAGCCCATACAAAAATCCATTTTTAACTTTTTGTCCTCTCATTTGCTATGTCTCTGCGAATTCTCGTGGGTTAGTAGTATTATTAGTAGGCTAGCTTGAAGGCTATTCTCCAAGTGTCCAACGTCCTATCTTCGGCGGCTGAAGCGGCGCCTGCTGTCTAGCACGAGGTGATGAGTGTAGGTTAGGTCGGTTGTAGTGGGTTAGGTGTCCCGATTCGTCACCGTTTTTTGACTGCGTCGAGTCGACTTGTGGCTATTGCGAACTGTATCGTTGCCCGAACAGCTTCTAGGTTCAGAGTCCACTTTTGATCATCCAATGGTGATTTCCCTCCTAGGTAGAAGGAGATATTGCCTCTGTGGATATTCGTGCATTGCAGCATCTCTGTTCGATGTGCCGTCCACTGTCTGCATCGGAAGAGGAAATGCTTTACTGTCTCTCTCGCTTGCCCGCATGCACACTGACCTGTGGCCGCTACTTCGATTCGATGAAGATATGCGTTTAGTCTAGCCATGCCCGTTCTGAGTTGGGCAAGCACGCTCGCTTCCTTCCTTGACAGTCGGTCATAAAGCTGTCGCGTGTGTTTGCCTGGTAGTGCTGCGTCAACTCTTTTGGAATATTTTCCGACTTCTTCTGGCAATTTCCTACTGGTGCCTAGCTTGGATCGCGCTACGTTGAGGGTTGTCGCTCGCATTCTGGGAGTCAGTATTTGTGGAGTGGTGCCTTGTTGAGTAGCCTCTCTTGCCTTCTCCTTGGCGAGCTTTAGGAGCTCGTTTTCTTCACTCGAGGGAGTCCACATGATTGTCATCACGTTTCCGTTCTTCCGTAGTGATCTGATGGACTCGTAGATATGGCGGACGTGCTCTTGCCCGGACTGCTGTCGAGGTTGCCTGAGAGTGAGTACAGCTGCCTTATTCCTTGTTAGCAGCGCGATGCTGCGAAATCTGAGCTTTGGCAGCGAGCTCAAAGCGCGTGCCATCGCTGCTAGCTCCCTGGAATACGGATTCTGCTCTGATCTCATGCCAAGCGTAGAGGAAAAAGTCACAAGCCCAGAGCCTTCATGCACCGATGCCGACAGCTGGGTGGCTCCATCGACACCTACTATGTTGTTCCGCGCCGAGCTGCTTACGGCGATGCGTACTGCCCAGCCAGTGTCTGCCTGTCTTGCTGCTGTTTCGTCGGTGGCTGTCTGTACTCGTTTCTCCTACGGTGCTAATGTGAACGGATTGATGGTTTCTAACTTGTCTATCGCTATATCTTTGAGTGCGTCTGCTACCTGATAAAGTGGCGAGCGGTGTTGTTTTCTAAATTTTCGCATTCGAGACGTGTTCCTGCGAAGCGGGTTAGTATCAGGCAGGGTGTGGATCTCCGTCCACAGTTTGACTGCCCGTCTCCAGAACCGGTCTTTTGCGGGGACTATGTGAGCCTCTGCCTCTGCTATGCACGTTGCCACCGTGAGGAACGTCCCGACGATTTCTTGTGCTCCTATCCTTTGGACCCTGTTGATGGGTCCCACGAGTTTATCCTTGAAAGCGTGCATCCAGACACTAGAGGCGTAGTCCACAACTGGGGCGACTGTAGATGTGAACAGCTGCCGTGCCGTCGATGGGGACAGCCCCCTGAGTCGCCTTAGCTCCATTGCTGCCTCCAAGCCCTTGGAAGCCACTCTCGCAATGTGTTCCTTGTACTTCAGCTTGGCATCCATAATCACTCCAAGGATCTTGACATGATCTTTGGGTTGGACTGTTTGTCTCTTAATGGTAAACGGTTCCGAATCGGTCTTGTACATTTTGCGGGTGAAGTGTATGATTGCTGTCTTCTCCACCTCGAATGTCGCACCACTTCTTTGCTCCCAAGCTAGGGCATTTTTAATAATGGCCTCGATGTCTTCCCGGTTGCTTTGTGCCGTAGGTCCTGTGACCCATGCCGAGAAGTCGTCTACGAATGCCATCGCTCCCCCATGGCAGTCAGTTCTTCGTTGCACCAAGTCGGCATTGAAGAAGAGGAACAAAATCGGGAACAAGGGAGTTCCTTGAGGTAGACCGGCCTGCGGTAGGCTTCGGACCTCAGAGGGCTGCCCGTTGATTTGGATCATTGCCGTTCGTTCTGAGCAGAATGCCTCTATCCACTGGATCAACGTTTCTGGTATGCCTCGTGCTCTCATTCTCTGGAGTAGTCTTTCTTTGCAAACTCCATTGTAAGCCCCTTTGACATCAAAACTGATCAGGCTAACGATCCGACGGCCTCGCCAGGCGGTGTAAATCTGCTCTTGTAAGAGTAAGAGTGCTTGCTCTGCTGATCGTTGTTTGCGAGCTCCAAAGTGGTTGGTTGGGAGAAGGCCGTATGTCTCCACCATGTGCGAGATCCTCTCCGCAACTACCGATTCCAGCACCTTTCCAAGTGTTGCTAGAAGTGAGATCGGTCTCCAGGCTATTGCAACTGTGTAGTCCTCCTTGTCAGACTTCTTGAGCGGTATGATCTTGGCGTGTCGCCACTGATCAGGCAGTTTTCCCTTTTCAAGCGATGCACGAAATATCGCCAGGGCCCAATGCTTGACGACCGGCCAGGTCTGTTTCCAGACCATCACAGGGAGGCCGTCTTCCCCAGGCGCCTTCCATGATTTTGCTGCAAAGAGTTGTCGTTCCACCTCTTCCATGGTGATAGTGGGCATTGCTATGGGAGCTCTTTGTGGCCTGGCCCCTTCCTCTTCGATGTGTTCTGGTAGAGGAAAGAACGTGGCTAGTAGTTCTTCGACTTGCTCCGTGTGATCTGCTATAGCTGTCCCATCCCTTCTGACAAGCTGCGGTACTTTGCCGAATGCTGTATCGTCGCCCGACTTCAGGTACTTCGCAGCCTTCCAGATATTGTTATTGTCTGCTAAGAACTCGTTCCAGTGCTTCTTCTTTTGCTGCCGGATGGTGTCGTGATACTGTTTCGCAGCTCCTTTCGCCGTTTCCTCCAGGTCTGCTATGGGCCGCCCTGCTCGTCGTTCGGTCCGAGCTCTGTTTCTCCAGTATGTGTATATGCGGCGCAACTGTGTAAGGTCGGTCGTCCACCATCGCTTTGCATATGGAGGTGGCCTAGCCTTCGGTGTCAAGGCGTGGACGGCCTCTAACACCGCCGACATCAGTCTATCCGTCTTTTGCTGCTCCGTGCCTTCCGTCGGGGTGGCGTTCAATATGCCTGCGATTCTGGTGTTTATCTCCTTCCAAGATGCGTTTTTGAGCAGAAGTCGCTACTGCTGTTTCGGCGCTGGGACCGAAATATCAAAGACCGTTTCAATTGCGCGATGGTCAGATCCGTGTTCTGTCCCGTGTATTGCGCATTTCACTATTAAGTCTGTCAGCTCTCCGGAAGCTACGACTAGGTCAATGGTCGTTTCATAATCCCCGCCATGCTATGTCTTTGTGCCCCGTCGGAGCAGACTGCTGAGACCGAGTTCGTTCATCAGGGCGATGATCGGATCCGCTTCACCCTGTCTCTCCAAAGACGCATCATCTCCTCCCCATAGTTGGTCATGTCGATTAAAGTCTCCGACGATCACCACCTCCACCACTGTGCATGCATCTCGCCTTGTGTCTGAAATGGCCTTGCGCAAGTTGTCACAAAGTGTTTCGTAGGGCCTGGGTATCTCCTCCTTATACGTAGACTGATACCACCAAGACTATCCGTTCAGGGAGCCGTATGATCGCTGCTGTCATATCTGGGGACTCTATCGGCACCTTTTCCGCTTCCACGTCCTTATTTACCCAAAGCATGCTTCGAATTGCCCATCTGCCTTCTCTCTCCGTCGAGGGGACCATCTTGGTCCATCTGTGATGTCCCATAGGGGTCGCCAGGAGTCGGCCCTTGATTCTCCGTGCCTGGGGCTCCTGGATCGCCAATACTGCTGCATTCTGAATTTCTTCGTCGTTCATCAAGCTGTGGTGTACTGCACCCTATTTCCTTACATTTAGCTGGATCATACGCAGCGTTCTACTCATGCTGAGACGGGTAGAGCTTCGGGCAGTTTCTGCTAAACGATTCGTGCAGACCTCCGCATGGGACACATCTCGGGATCATTTCGTTGCAGCTGCCGTGGCAGTGGCCTTCCTTAGCGCACCTCGCGCATTTCTGAGCATTCTTACATTGAAATGATTTGTGGCCAATCTCTTGGCAGTTGTAGCACTGTTCCGGTCGTGGTCGGTATTCGAATACGCTGGTCGTTCCCGACTCTCCCTGGGCATGGAAGAAGCCCTCACCTAGGAGTCTCCGTGCATCAGTGCCTTTAGTTAAGTATATCACCATTGACCCGTAGGCCTTAGGAACGTCCTTCTTACTTAGCCATGCGATCTTGGCAACTGTGGTTTCATTTTCCTCGCTGAAGGCCTCCATCGCTTCTGCTCTGATCCCGTCATTTTCGTCTAGTACTGCCGTCCGCTTAACATTGTCGACCTTGATTGGATAGAGCTCATCGCGCAGCACGCG
The DNA here is from genome assembly GCA_022345705.2 of Sabuloglossum arenarium. Lineage (NCBI taxonomy): Eukaryota > Fungi > Ascomycota > Geoglossomycetes > Geoglossales > Geoglossaceae > Sabuloglossum > Sabuloglossum arenarium. The sequence continues at coordinate 9,965 of JAJDMY020001022.1, forward strand.
GGCGCCCGCTCCGATCCTCGTCTCCGCAATCCTCTTGACCAGCTGATGTTCGGCCTCGTCTCGGCAGGCGATTTTGACCCGGTTCGTGTTCTTTGGGTCTACGGTTACAGCGCGGTACCGCCAATTTGCGTAGTCGTCCATTGCTCGGATCTCTCTCTCGACTGTTGCTCTAATCGTGCCTGCTGACATCCCATTGTCTTCACTGTTCCCCACTCTCGAAGTATCTATCGTGCAGTAGAGCGTATCGGTAAAGGTGGACGGTGTCGTGTTGAAGGACGAGGGGGTCTGTACATTGCTTGGCAGGCTGACTGGGGGGGTGCGAGCGACGTCCGCATATGACGGGTTAGGACTGGTGTTCGCCGAGGCAATGCTTCTTGTAATGGTGTCCAATTGTTCGTGTACTTGTTTCAATTCTTTTGTCATTCCAGTGTTTTGGTTTTTGATCTCGGCCAAGTCGGCACTGAGGGTTTCGATGGTCTTGCTCTGCTGAGTTATCTTCTCCGTCAGGTTCGCGATCAGACGTGTGATTTCGTCCAGGTTTGTGCCTTGTCCTTCACCACTTTTAGTGGCCTCATCGTTGGGGGACCTCCTCCATTCTTCTTCTGTGCCATCGTGGAGCTGGGGTGCGAATGTTGACGGGTCGGCGGTACGTCTCCTCTTATGGGCCTGAGATGACGGATGCTGTTTTGCTGGTCCATTGACACCCATCGCGGGCTTTGAGGTACGGCTAGCTCTTCGAGTTGTAACATTCGGGCTGACAAATGAAAACGGCGTTCCGGTAGGTGAGAGGGCTGTGCTCTCGACTTCCATGATACCTTCAGGGGTTGCGTCATGGTCCCCCATCCTCGCTTAGCGCGTTGGCTGAACTGGCCGAAAAGATTGTATAAGTTTGTTCTAACAACAGTAATGAAAACAACAGGAATGTTGATATCAGTGTACAGTCCGGGCTGTCGTTTTGGTCACTCCGGTTTCTTGCTGCTTACAGTACCATATCAGTGTACAGCCGCTTGCAAAATCGGCTTCCCCTCTAACCGCGCCCTGGAAGCAGACCTCTTGGCGTCTACCTTACCAACAGCATGATCATGTGGCGTTCTCCGGGGCCTACGTTTCGCCACATGTGGCTCAGTATCACTTCCATTGAATTCAGTATATCCCGACAAGGCTATGGCCAGTGCGGGTCGGCCATCCCTCCCTGCTGGCGGTAGCGGTATTGAGTGGCAAAGAACTTAGATTATCGTTCGACATCATTCTCAAGCCATTCCGCACTTCAGCCTGCCGCTTTAAACAAGAAAACCCGAATTCCTAGTCTTCACTAGCTCTATCAGCGAAGTGATTTCCCCGAGGCAACGCCTAGAATACTTGTGAGTGTGCAACGTACGAATAGAGTTCTCTTAAACCTCAATCTCTATATTCTCCAACTGCCACTCATTTAGAGCTTCAAGCGATGATGTTGTATATGGATGTTGAGTGCCAAGGACTTTTTCCTGCAACTTTAAGCATTTCTCCAGCAATAAAACAGCCTCTCTGTTGCGGCCTTGGGACTTGAGCGTAAACGCCAGGTTGGCCATGCCGGTCAGCGTGTCCGGATGCTCCTTCCCAAGCACCCTCGCACTCATCTCCATCACTTGCGCCTCCAGCTCTTCGGCCTCCTTCCACCGCCCTTGATTCCTGTACGTTGATGCCAGGTTGGCCATGCTGGTCAGCGTGTCCGGATGCTCCTTCCCAAGCACCCTCGCACTCGTCTCCATCGCTTGCACCTCCAGCTCTTCGGCCTCCTTCCACCGCCCTTGATTCCTGTACGTCGATGCTAGGTTGGCCATGCTGTTCAGCGTGGAAGGATGCTCCGGCCCAAGTACCCTCCCTTTTGCTTCTAGCGCTCGCCGATGCATAGCTTCGGCCTCTATATACTTGCCTTGCTGACCCAAGTCTACCCCAAGATTGTTGATGCTATTCAGCGTTTCTGGGTGCTCCGCTCCTAAAGTAGCCTTCCTTGCCTCTAAAGCACTGAGGCCCATCTCCTGTGCTGCCTTGTAGTCTCCCATCTCACTGGTATACCACGCAGCCTTGAAAAGAAGCGATGCCCACGCTTCCAGCAGCTTTACATCAGTTGGCCGACACGCTATAGCTGCTTGAGCATGAGGAAATAGCGCTTGACACACCGTCCAATTCTCATGCCGTCCCACCGGGTAACTGTCATTCATAAGCGTCACATACGTCCCCTTCCATCTATCTAGCTCGTCGTACTGCTCCAGCCATTTCTTTGTCGAGAACTGCACCAGTCGATGCATTTCAAATTCGCTCCCGTCCTCGTTCATCTCGATCAGGGAGTAGCTGTTCAGAGTATGGATATCCTCTTCGAAGTCAGCTTCCTTATCTTCGTCTCGGTATCGATTATGGAGAAGCGACTCCGGGATCCCCTGCCTGTCGAAAAAACTCATCAGCGAGAGCAGCCGAGCAGCTGTCGGTAAGTATTTCCGAATATATTCAAACGAGATCTGCTAGGTTATGATTATCGAGTTAGATACACTATCGTCCCTGCGACTATCTCCCACGTCCTTCTCAAGCAGACAAGCTTGGTCATAGTCGCCTCTGCGAATCTCATCTAAGTATCGCGAGATAGTCATACGCGGTGCTCTCTGCTCAATGTAAGCCGCCGCCTGTGTGATGGCGAGGGGCATGTAGTCAAGAGCTTGTAGCAATTTGATCGCATTATGCTTATCAGCATCGAAGCTGAGCTTCTTCTGGAGGAGAGCTAGCGCATCGCCCTCATCCATTGGCTTGACCTCCCTGATGTAGGTGTAGCTTCCCGTCAATCTGTAAGCTACATCCCGGCTCCGAGAAGTAATGAGGATCGACCCGTTTGGCGATTGAGGTAGAAATTCTGACAGCGACTTTGTTGTTTGGCCCAATTTATCGGCTCTGATAGCTTGCGTTCTATTAAGTGGAGGGAAGAAGACGTCCGAGTCATCAGCATTGTCGATAATCATCACCCATCGCCCATTCGACTCATCGCATAACCAGTTGCGAACGAGCCGGAGAACATCCGCTTTAGGATTCTCCCACCCTCCCGTCCTTGTCGTCTCAGCGATTATTCGGTAGCCCTCCTCGAACCTCGTTCGCGTGCCTGCATGCACCCAGAACACCCATGTTGTCGCCGACTCGTCCCGCACCTGGTAGGCATATTCGATGGCAATCTGAGATTTCCTGTCCAGAGGGTCAGCCGCTGATTAATGCAAGCTTATAACGTCTGGTATCTACCCAACGCCCCCAAGGCAAACAAGTGCTACTCTAGACGCAGACTGCTGGCTCTTGTATTTAATCTCGGTAAAAATCTTGCGATCTATAAAGTGTGGATCACGCCGGAACGGAACAGTGGAGGAAGGGGCTAGACGAGGCAGTGTTCGGACTCAAAACAATGGACTGTCAGAATGTGTATATATGACCTAGGCCATGCAAGCGTCATACCTGTCAAGGGGTTTTTGAGAAGTGAGGATGAAGCGGCGGCGTGGTATGTCAGCGTCTGGATATACCCCCGGACCACCGCTGTTATCTTCTCCACTTTCGCGTCATACCGAAGGCTCCCAAGTGCCTTTCTGCCTCTTCTGGCCCAAGAGTCGCCCGATACGGGCAGCGCTTTCACAATCACATCATCTAGCGACTTTATCTGTACTCCACACCCTTCAACAGCAGGAAGGAGCGCCTTTTTGGTTGCATCTTGCATAAATCCGGCATCGATCGCTGCTTTCGTCTGCTGGAGGGCATCCAGCAGTACGGGCAGCTCAGCTTTGATGTGGCGGAACACTTCCGGGATCTCTCCTAGCTTGGACTGATATTCCTCAAGACGTTTCAGAACCCGGGAGCCGAAGTCAACGAGCTGGATTATGTTGGCGACGATGCCGACTACGGCTAGAGCTTCCGCCATCTCATCGCAATAATTCCTGAAGCGCGGAGTGGACTATATTTGTAGAAAGAAGAGAGTAGTTACATTCACAGGAGGGTGTTGAGAATGCGAACTGCATTTCGGGTGGGCTATAAGGCAGGCTGTGCAGGCTAAAGTGGGGCGCCTGCACGGCATGCGAGGCTACAAGTAGGTGGGATGGAAACTAACAACGCAACAAGCAGGGCTGTATTATATAGCTAGTCAAGTATTATAAGCAGGAGGATTACAAAAGTGTGTGGTATACAAAAAGCCTGCGGCAAACTAAGTCTGCCAGCAGACGCTAAGACGGCACTAGTGAGAGTTCGCGGGAGCTAACAGGGAGGGTGGCCGAGCCGCACTGACCAGACCCTGGGCGGGAGTTGTGGCGGTTAAGCACCGCCGCATCCGTAAGCACTAGCCACAGTTACATGGCGCTGTTGCTGAGTCAACCAAAAAGCTCAACTCTTCTTGCGACATCAATTGAGCAACTTCGCCGCAATGCAGCCCAACATACGGCTATGTCTATGTCGCAGACTCCTCTGAAAGAACATCAGCATATCACGCCGCCTTCGGGTTTTGTAGACGCGCCTTTGACACCTCCGCCAACCGACAAGAAAGCCTTCACGCAAGCTCCCCGAGTCATTGCGCTTTTTAAAGATATTCAAGTTGGAAGACACATCAAGCAACACCCGTGGACAGAATTTCAGCTTGCAAGAGGAGAGTACGATGAGGTAGAGCGGTGGCTTAAGGGAGACGAGTCGCTATTGGGATACGTTAAGGATAAGATACGGTAGGTGGGCTCAAGGAACCATAGAGTGCCAGCTAATGATGGAAATCGGGCAGATATGACTACGACGGAAGAAGTCATCGACTTGTCGTCCGCATGCCGACCGGCGTACATGAGCTTTTCATTGATGGTGTTGAGGACGCAATACGATGTCAGCTGAAAACGATTCGCCGCGGATCAGACAAAGCAGCCCTCTTCGCGCAGAAGGTGCGCCCAGCCCGTTCCACCGAGATTTACTTTCCAGTCGACGACGCTCCGCCTACCACAAAGTCAAAACACGAGCCAGACACCTCTTTCTGGCATGACGATGCACAATATCCTGGCGTTATAATTGAAGTCGCATATTCGCAGAAGAGGAAGAGGGTGGGCCGGTTAGCTGAAGAATATCTTTTGGACTCGGATGCTAGTGTCCAAGTTGTTGTCGGCCTAGACATTGAATACGGCAAGAAAGGGTCGCAGAAAGCGACATTGTCGGTATGGCGAACTCATGTGGTCCATACTGACGATGGGGATGAATTAAGAGTAGTTCAAGAAATCACTGACGAGGTATGTCCTGTCCTAAGACAATATTATTTCGTCTTTGATTTCTGACATTTCTTCATAGGCGTTCCGTGACGATCAGGGAAACCCTACAAATCATCCGGGTCTACGACTTCAACTGTCCGACTTTGTTTGTGAAGAGCTTACAGAGGATGCGATTAGAGGGGGAGGTCAAGAGATACTCTTGTCCACGCAGCAGCTTTGCCAATACCTTACTGCTGCAGAGGACAAGATCCGAGGGCAAAGAGCGCTTGTCAAACACTCTATTCTCCCTGGTGTCAAAAAGCGCAAAAGATCAGAAACTCCCCCAGAGAGGATGGCTTCCGATGATGAAGCGAAGTATGTTGAGCAAGAGCAGAGAGCAGCCAAGCGTATGGCGGATGATGACCCGGATTATGAGTACACGTCATGAGAAGCACGTCGCCAGAATAAAATTACAAGCTTTAGAATAGACTCTCTAGCATCAACTCTCGCTTTACTGATCTACCATTATATCCAACCATTTGGCGGCAAGGTTCCATACACCAGTTGAGAGTAGTTTCTTGGCTGTGGATCCTTGAGTGGTTCCGCCTCCGAAGTGACTTTTGTGGGTTCCCTGTGACTACGCCAACACAAGGCTACTGTCCACGATAATCAGTCGGTGTGTCAACATCACCTTCTCCGCATTTTTGCTCGCCTCTTCCCCATCGCAACGTATGTATGTATGTATGTATATTCTATTATGGCCGTGCACCCTTGGGGTATGGGCCGTTACGGGGAGCTAGCTAAATACATCCTACTGCCGGTGCTAGCTTCAGTTCAGAGGCCAACTATGAGATTGCTCGACGCTATGCTCAATCCCCATCGCAACAATCGAGATATACTGACCGGCCACACCCTTGTGAGGTGGCGAATATAGGCGATACCGAATACTCGGACTGGAACTGGTTGAAAGAGGAGGATATTCATCTCGGACATTCTTTTAATCGAATCCTGGTCCTTCGCTTAGCTAGTTCCCGCCGCAAGGTGGCCCCTGCGGCCCACCGAACGAAGCGCCGGAGGCCCGATGGCTGCTTCGACCCCTGAACGTGTATCCCCAACACCACCTCCGACTCAGCCAGCAGCGCCATTAAAAGGCCGCCCAAGGAAACCAAGCGCAAAGGTTATCGAGGCCCAACGGTCACTGAGAATACGGACAACAACAACTACACTACAACCAACGCAGAGCGAACTACCTCTATTTCCTACCGCCGTCCCTAGCTCACCCGCACGCGAGAAAAGAAACATCAACCTAGAAGAAGTCGCGAGGCTCATTGAAAGCCTAAAAGAGGCTCTAACACGGCAAAACAGCGTCATTATAAACCAGAACAACATCATAGAGAGCACTAAAACGGATCTTATAGAGATCAAACTAGAATAACGAAGTCTTAAGACTCAAAACGTCGATCTTCAAGAGGAGATCCGTTCCCTCCGAGCACAACTTGACACTTTTTCAGCATCGCCTCCATCAGCACAGACATGGGCCTCAATTGCAGCTAGCGAACAGCCAACTGGATCAGGTGCAACGACCTCACGAATAACGAATGCCGGGAAGAAGGATAATCGGCAAATCGTGATCGATGTTAACCGTGTGAGTGAAGCAACGATAGAGAAGGTAACCAATACGGAAGATGCCAAACAAGCCATCCAGCAGGGTATGAACGGGGTCGAGAGACTTGCTGGGACTACGATCAAGGACTTCCGCGTATGCGAGGGAATAACAGCGCCAGTGTCATCAAGTTCTCTGTGGAAAAGAATAAGGAAGCGGAACTCCGGCAGACAACGAGTGAGTGGCTAGAGCCGCACATCCCAGGCGCGAGACTGGTCGGACCCAAGTGGCATGCAGTCAAGGCAGACTGGATCGAAGTCCCTCTGGCAATGGACATAGATAGTGGGAAAGTAAGCAAATCTGCTATGGAGCGCTTCGGAGCGGAGAATGGGGTGGAAGTATGCACAATGCGATGGCTCGGGCGACCGAGGCCCAGCAGGCAGCATGCATCAGTAGTAGTTAAGGTGGCGACAAAGGAGGACGCAGAGAAGCTGCTAATGTCAGACAGTGTGACACTCGGCGGAGGAGGAATTATGGTGTCACCATTCGAAGAGCGACGTACGCCGGTGGCGTGCTTTAGGTGTAGAAGGTTCGGACACAGAGCCAGAGACTGTACATGGCCGGAAACGTGCGATATATGTGGGCAAGAAGGCCATCTTCAGTGTGAAGCAGTCAACCTATACTGTGTAAACTGCCGTGGCCCACACCGGGCATCGCATCGGGAATGCCCAGAATACAGGAGAGAGAAGACTAGGATCCTTACGCGGCAACACTATGAATAGGGAGCTACGAATCCTCCAGGCGAATATGAGGAAGAGCAGAGAGGCGCAGCACGCTCTGCATAACGACAAGGCACTTGCCGACTTTCATTTTATTCTGGGCCAGGAGCCTAATTGCTTTCTGGTAGACAACCAAGTAGTGCTGCCAGGTACGAATCCACGATGGACGAGGTTCATTGCACAAGGCAGGCGGCCTTTCCGGGCGCCAGTTAGGTCATGCATCTGGACGTCGAAAGAGGTAGCTGTAACACAGCTGCCAGTAGACTCGGCTAATATTACGGCGGTAGTGGCATATATTGGCGAAAGGAGACTTGTAGTCATGTCAGTATATATACCTGACCTATGTTCTCGGAGGACTAAGGAGGAGAACCTGAAGGAGTTAGGTAACAGGCTGGAGATGATTAAAGAGCTGGCTCAGAAAGAACTTATACACGACCCACATACGGAGATGGTGATTGCTGGCAACTTCAGCCGACACAACCCGTTGTGGGGAGGAAATCGTATTAATAACACATTGAGACAGGAAGAGAGTGTACCGATCATTAACTTTATGGCAGAGCTGTCGCTCCAGAGCCTTCTCCCAGCTGGAGTAATTACGTTTGTGAGCGATATAGGACGTGTGTCTACGATCGACCTAATACTTACCACGCCGGGGCTGGCAAGTGAGCTGGCGAAGTGTTCTCTCTGGGAGCATGAGTATGGATCAGACCATCGACCAATTCGGACCAGCTTTTGTATCAATATGGGGATACAGGATACTCAAGAAAGATTGCTTTTTAAGAACGCACCATGGGACAAAATCAGAGAGGCAGTTGAGAGGCAGAAGGAGGCGGGGTTCCCTGCAGAAAATGTTGAAGTGATGATGAGCCGGCTTATAACGTGGGCAAACTGTGCTTTAGAAGCACATTGCCCACGGGCTAAGCCATCACTATATATGAAGCGATGGTGGAACGAGGATCTTACGGCATTAAGGAAGTCATATACCTACTGGAGAAACCGGGCGTGTACAATGCGGCGACAAGGGAGAGAGGACGTAGAGTTACGCAACACGGCAACACGAGCAAAGAGACTCTTCCACAGAACAGTTAGACGGCAAAGAAGGTTGTACTGGGAGGCGTTTCTCGATGACAGCGACAATATATGGAAGGCGACCAAATATCTTAACCCGCAAGCAAGCAGTTCATATGCTAGAGTCCCACCAATAGAGAAGGCTGGTACGGAAGGAGAGTATGCCACAGAGAATGATGAAATTGGCAAGGAGCTGCTTCAGGCATTCTTCCCGACACCACTGCCCTGCGAACAAGAGGAGTCCCCAGCCGTATACGACTAACTACACTATGAGCCGATTGCCAAACACGAGGTCAAAGCTGCAGTATTCAGAGCCAGCCCAGATAAGGCAACTGGCAGAGATAATCTATTAGCACGAGTATGGAGGGAGCTATGGCCTGTGCTAGGCGACGAGATTACACTGCTCTTCGCTAGGTCACTCGAGATAGGCAAAGTACCACAAGAGTGGAAGATAGCGAAGATTGTACCGCTACAGAAGCCGAACCGCAAGGACTATACGATTGCTAATAACTATAGACCGATCTCGCTTCTCCCGACGCTAGAGAAGGCGCTGGAATCGCTAGTAGCAGAGAGAATCGCATATCTGGTGGAGAGGTATAACCTTCTACCTAAGACACACTTTGGAGCTCGAAAGCAGAGGTCAACAACACACGCACTGTCCTACCTCTGTGAACATATATTTAAAGTATGGAGAGGAAGGAAGACGCTGTCGCTGGTATCGTTCGACATCAAGGGTGCATACAACAATGTGGCTACAGAGCTGGAACTTAGAAGACTACGACAGAGACAAATCCCCAAAACTATCGTTCAGTGGGTGCAAGACTTCTGCACCAATCGACAGGCCTGTATTCTGGTCAATGGAGCCACAACAGATGTACAGGCGCTCCCGAAAGCAGGCCTTCCACAAGGGTCTGCATTAGCATCAATTCTTTTTCTGTTCTTTAATGCGGACCTGATACAGAATACACTAGAACATAGTGGCTCAATGGCATTTGTAGATGACTACTCGGCATGGGTTATAGGACCTTCAGCAGAGGAGAATACCAGGGCTATCCAGAACGAGGTTATAATAATGTTAGAGAAGTGGGAGAGGACTAGCAGAGCCCAGCTCGAAGCCGCAAAGACATCTTTTATCCACCTTACGCGATATAAAGCAGCAGGTAGAGACAGTACAACGCCACTTCAATTTAAGGAAAAGGAGATCCCACCTACGGATAAAGTCAAGCTTCTTGGGATAGTACTTGACAAGGAGGTACGGTTTAAAACTCATCTAGCAGACAAAGCAAGCAAGGCTACCAAAGTAGCTCTGGCATTACGCAGACTAAAGGGACTGCAACCCAAGGCGGTTAAGCAGCTGGCTTGGAGTGCGGTGTTACCCGTAGCAGACTATGCATCGCCAATATGGTATCCGATTGCAACGTACGAGATGAAGCAGCTTCTCCAGCAGGCGCAAAGGGTCACGGCACAGGCTATTATTAGGGGATTTTGCACTGCAGCATTGTCAATTGCAGAGGTAGAGGCGGGTCTGCTTCCACTAGATCAGAGGCTACAGAACCAGGCGATAGCATTCTGGCTGTCAATTCACAAACTAGACCAGCCGCATCCCCATTGGATAATTAAAAGGCAACGACAGTGTACAAAGCATCGATCGCCGCTTATGAGAATTGCAGAGATGTGTAAGAAGATCGGAGTAGATGAGGTGCTCGAGGTTAAAGCATACGCATGTCCACCGTGGGTGGCCAGGCCGGAAATTACGATACTAAAAGACGAGGAGCAGGCTCGAATGGTTATTGAGAACTATAAGCCAGGACAGGTAGATTTGTATGTAGATGCATCTGTGCGTAAGGGCAGGGTCGGCACTGGCGTATATGCCATGCCATCTCAAGCGCGTATATCAAAGGTGGTGGCGAACTCGGAACAGGCGGACGCTCACGTTACAGAGCTCATAGCTATAAGTGAGGCAGCCAACTGGCCGTGGAGTCCTTCGTGTACAGCATCTAGCATCCGGATCTTCTCAGACTCGCAGTCAGCGCTAATGACCATACGGAGCTGGAGAGCCGGTGCCTGCCAAAAGATAGTGTCAAAGATTATCAAGAAGCTTCAAATGAGCAATGTCACATTGTACTGGATCCCAGGACACTCAGGTATTGAAGGAAATGAAGAAGCCGACAAGCTTGCAAAGGCAGCAACAAAAGAAGAAAGCGAAGAACTACCGCAGCAAGACTGAACCCCATGGAATCTCGTACGACTAGCGTTGAAAAGAGCCAACGCAGTAGGACCGCTCCTGTCCGGAAGGGCAAATACAGGCAAGTTCACGAAGAAAATTGATGCAGCACTGCATCTGGGTAAGTCGGCGATGCTGTACCAACAGCTGAACAGCGTAGAGGCCGCTATCCTCACACAGCTACAGACAGGCAAGACATTCCTTAAAGATTATCTACACAAGATCAAGGCATCAGACACAGCGGCCTGTGATTGCGGGCTTACAGAATCAATACCACACTTCCTCTTCTCTTGCAGAAGATGGACACAGCAGAGGATCAAATTAAGACAGCAGCACGGAGAACGGTTTGGAGACCTATCGCACGCGCTAGGAGGTTACTCTAGTAGACAAGAAGGGAACGAGAGTATTGATGGGCCGATCGAGAGATGGAAGCCAGATATTAGCGTAGTCCGAGCCACAATCCAGTTCGCGATAGACACTGGACGTCTATACCCGAGCGAGCAAGACATAACAAGCATTGAAGCAGACCTCAACGAGAGAAGACAGTTACAGATTCCTCCATCTACTATATAACCGACCTTGCTACAAGCCTCCATCTTAACAGCCTCCACCAGTACGCTGCCGATTAAGAAGCGCACGACGCTGGAATTGCCCTGCGGATAGGAGCCCAAAAATATTACAGCTCGTCTCTTCACTACAAACCGATATATTATACGGTAAAGTATCACTTTTATTGATCTCTTATGTTAAGCATGGCGTTAGACAAAGGATAAGCAGGTCTCACAGTTGGCTTCTAAACTGGAGCAGATGCGGGTAGCAGAATGTATCCAGCCGGCGCAGAGCAACAGCCCATACCCTCAGGGTGCATGGCTATAATAGAATCTACATACATACATACGTCGAGATATACTGAATTCAATGAGAAAATGGTTGATGAAATACTGAGCCACATGTGGCAAAACCTAGGGCTCCGGAGAACGCCACATGATCATGTTGCCCCGGTACTGTCAATGTGCCGTGGTTTGACACTTAACTTAGCTCGGTAAGGTAGACAAGAGATCTGCTTCCAGGGCAGGTAAAATCTCAGCAGTGCGGTTAGAGAAGCAGACTTTGCAAGTGACTGGATCCCTAGCGCTGCCTAGCAGCCTGCTCTTGACAGGTGGCTAATAACCTTTACCAGCTAAGCTCATCCCAATCGCGGTACCGCGAGGTTGAGTCATCGCGATATGACGCTACGAGTCTACATCACCGCGATTAAGATATCTAGAATAGGCGCTACGAGTCCTGCGGTACCGCAAAGTCGGTGGCCCTTACAGTTCCCAAGGGAGATTTTCCTATGGGATCATCCCCTAGAGACAAGCGCTCTCAGTGTCGCATGCAGGTCCTCAAGGAATATTCCCCTAGGGACAGGCACTCTTGGTGGCGCTTGTAGGTCCCTTGGGGAAATTCCCCTAATGATAGTGATAGGCGCTCTCGGTGGCGCTTGCAGGTCCCCCTGGGAGACGGGCACTTACAAGCCCTTTAAGGGAGACATCTCTATGGATCTTCCCCTTAGGGATAACCACTCTCAATAGCGCTTTACAGGTCTCAAAGGCAAATCCCTCTAGGGACAGGCGCTCCTAGTGGCACATGCAGGTCCTCAAGGGGGATTTCCCTGAAGATGAGCACTTTCGATGATACTTGCAAGTCTCCAAGAAGGATTCCCCTACGGGATCTTCAAGATGGATGTATTTAGCAGCACTTACAGGTCCTTTCTCATATTATTACACAATAGAATCTTGAATTTATTAATTGTATTTTATCGATGCAGAAACTTGATGTGTGTTCTGTTGACAGCACGTAGAGGTATCCGCCACGCCGGTGATCCTTGACCTTGTATCAAAAATAGCTCCAGCTCCAGTAATGGCTCTTGGTCTCTAGGATCCTGTTTTGGCACCTCTCGTGTCCTTTGCCTCTCAATATCTAGAAGACTTCCGTTCCAGCTTCTGGGCTCCTGTTCTGGCTCCATGAACTAAAAATATCCTAGTCCCTGTCGAAGCGCCTAGAGGAAGTGGGAAGCCAAAAACCAAAAAGACAACCGACAATGAGTGGCTGCTTAAATGTGAGCTACCCTTTGCCTTCAGCGTCTTATGGAACCCTTAGTCACTTACTGAATTCTAATTCTATCAAAACCTCCCCCGATGGCTTCACCTCGATCAAATAACCTAGAGCGGGCTAAATGGAGAAGTAAATGCCGACGAAAATTATCAGAGCATATTAGTAAGATTTAACTCCTTTTAAGTTATACCGCTAACAAAAATTGAAAGAGAACAATCTTGGAATCTTAATTGACCCAGCGCAAGTTCGTCTGATTACAAGTACTGATGACCCTTACACTTGGAAAACACTACCGGGAAAAGAACACCTTTTTAAGAAGCAGTTGAGTAAGCTTTCAATTGGAGCTTACATGGAACTGTGGCGAGAAGTCGGTGTGTCATTCGAAGCTGTATTAAGGCTCCCACTAGAGCGACGGGTCCCGTCGCGCTTAGTCATTGCCAAAATGTAGGCGACCAGTAATGCCACAGGGTAGCCCCCCAGAGTCCCAGTTAAGCGATGCCTAAGTCAGTTAAGGAACACCACACCTGTAACAATGCCAACAATTTTACTAACGCAACACTCAGTTCAAGGTCCTGCTAGCTACAATTTCTACCCCACTGCTACTATATTAGTGACCGCCCTGCTCCAGACAAAGCCACACTAGCTGTAGGGGCCGCGCGCTGTATGGGCGTCGCGCAGGTTTTGCTGGGCACCGGTCGGGCGTATGCGACCGGGCACGAGTGGTACTGGTGGAGTTGTTTGTATGGTGTTTCTTAACTGACTTAGGAATCGCTTAACTGGGACTCTGGGGGGCTACCCTGGTCGCCTACATTTTGGCAAAGACTAAGCGCGACGGGACCCGTCGCTCTAGTGGGAGCCCTGTATTAACTAGAATTCTTGACCCGTGATGACTAATAATGGCTCTGGCGTGACCGACAACCGCCAAGCCTATCATCAAACTTATCGCCAACCTCCCCCGGGTCTCCGTCGAACTTCCCGTCACCCATAACGTCCTCGTCATTCAGTCTTTCCTCGGCGCCATTGCCGAGTACTTCACGCCCAGCTGCGACGCTACTATCAGTCGAGATCAGTACTCCGGTAAGTCCTAGCCATATCTTCATCCAGCGCTTTTCACTAACCCGCTAAACATCTTTGCCAGAATGCGAATGGGTCCGTGAGATGCGATCCACCCCGTTCTAAACCCCCTCCAACTGGGGCGATAATAAACCCCACTGGTACCGTTCCGGCGGCGGTCAATTGGAATGCATGCCCGGCCTGCTTTGGTCACCCCAAAAACGAAGGCCGCTGCGGAACTTTGGCCATACTAACCGTTAACGGGCTACAGCGATTGACCGACTAATGTGGGTGGATCAGGACACTCATTGGGGGGATCTGACGGGAAGGAATGGCAATGTGAGGTGTGAGGGGCAACAGTGGGCTGAATTCTCCCATATACCAGATAAGATATGAGCGATAGGACGACCAGATCCTCATGGGGGCGACAGGTACGTTCTGGACGGGGAGATCATTGGGATTGGATCTGCGCTAATTGAGGTCTGAATTTAGATTAAGAACGCTATACGGACAGTGCTTGCCCTAGCTAAGAACGAAGGGAATGATATGACTTACGAGCACTTGGAAACTGTCATTGGTGCGGCCAGTGACTTTGAATGTGACATTAAAGGGTCGGGGCAAATTGACAACTTGAGTTTATACTTTTAACTATCTATTTGATAGGAGATTCATGTCTCATTCATTAACAAGTCTCATCATTTCATTTCTATCCCTTGTCTCTTCACTTCAGCATTAGCCAAGATACCAGCAAACCGCGACGGGCTCCATCCCCTTCGGGCGGGTGAGCGACGCTGCCCTGTGCTCGCGCGAGCTGGGTGAGTTTCAGGTGAGCATGGGTGAGCACAAGGTGAGCACGGGTGATTCCACAACTTCAATCAGATCTATCTTGTAGAAAATTATACTTATGAGGTTATTCCATATCATCGTTTGGCTCCACACAGGTCCTACAACTTCCTGATAATCCGTACCTTGGGCTAACAATTTTTACAGACCATCTCGTCTGCGATACTCCTTCCTCTCTGTCACCGCAAGCGGACGTTAAGAGATAGCTATCGGCATAGAAGCCAGCATC
This sequence comes from Sabuloglossum arenarium, assembly GCA_022345705.2. NCBI lineage: Eukaryota > Fungi > Ascomycota > Geoglossomycetes > Geoglossales > Geoglossaceae > Sabuloglossum > Sabuloglossum arenarium. The sequence goes on from JAJDMY020001022.1 coordinate 25,071, forward strand.
CCAACCCGTTGTCAGTCTAAGCGCTAGAGATGTAGTTGAGCATCTCCTAACCTTTCCTGATCAAGCTGTCTTCAAAGACAACGACTCGGGGAGACCGGCTGATGAGCCCAGCTTATGGAACACCCTAGATCCCAAGTCATAGACAGTTATATCAGAGTCAACCCCTTGACGCGGCATATGGAACCTATCGGACAGGATGGAGCCTCCGGCTCAATCACGTTGGAAGGGCCAGCCGAAGAGTGCGTCCATTCAGACAGCTGGCCCACTTAGAAATTCGGTGATACGCCTTGCGGGCAGCGCAATTTCACTCGGATACCGTCCGGTTGCAGAGCAGCAGAACAGGATCTAGACCCTCTTTGGACCAGCTAGAGTCACTTTCCCCTACCGGAGTCATGCCGTATCATCCATACGGATGGCATGACCCGGACATCGCTACTGGTTACCCCTCTCACTTATGGGTCAGGGACATGGGCTTGTATAGCTACGGGCATTGGGGGTCGGGATCCTCTCTTTGCCGTGTCTAAGGCAGCTATCGGTTCAACAAGTTAGAAGTCAACGGGACTAGGAGACACCTCAACAAATTGACTAGGCAAGGCTGACTGGTGCTCAGACGATTAAAATCTAAGATGCCGGAGCTACATTAGACTGGACGGATATCACCCAATAGGATATGGCATTCACTCTGGCACACGGGAACATTCAACTGATCCTTCATAAATCCCTCAGGGGTAGTGGAGGCTATGTCGTGGAAGCCACCAGGCCCAGCAAGTTAATTTCTCCAACACTCCCCTCAAGACTTGTTGGTCCGCCTCTATGAGACTACCTACAAGAGTCTGTGGGATCTGCGCGTCAAAGATGTGATCATCCAGCCACCGTTGTTTCAATTCTTCGAGAGTCTGATGGCAAGGACACTAAGGTACTACTATCAGACGCATTCTGTGACAAGCATCCTCGACTACTGTCATTTCTTTTGCCCTAGCGCTGGGGAACCAGGCCTACATCACATTCGGAATACGGCGAGCAACAAACAAAACAGACGTTGATCTGTCAGCCAGGCACGGGCACATTGCGCGGCCATCAGTCCTTTGGTCTCACGGGCGCAGGCGCGGAGATCCTGGATTGGTTTGACAGAAAGATACCCGAGTTGAGTTTGTGGCATCGTTCAGTCTTCGCGATGGTTAGGGCCGACCGTGCAGCGGCGCGAGATCCAAACGCTCCGCGAGCTGAGGAGCAGGTCGTCCAGGGCCTCGGTCATCCGCCGCAATTGCTTGGGCATATGGGTTCTGCGATTGCAGGCGCGGTCGGCTCATTCGCATATGGCCTGCGAGAGGCGTTCCGATCCCCGGCCTCGTGGTTAGTACGTACATCCCATCAATGCATGCAGCCTTGCTAATGTGAGCCTAGGTGGCGAAGCATCAACCCGCTTGGGCAACCCGCGAGGGACACTCTTAGCAAGCGACTGCCCGTCCTAGAGCTGCCTCTCCGCATCGACCGCTTTCCGTGGCTCGACCTAGATGAACCGGCTACCTTTCACCGGAGCCCCTGTGAGGTCTACATACTACAGGGCATTGCGAACGCACGAGCATGTGGCTTACGCATCGATGACTTCGACAAGGCACGTTATACTATCTACTCTGATACGTATGATGAACGATACGTCGAGAAGGGACAAAGAGATATCTTTTTTGATGCTCTGGAATACTCGGAGGGTTATGCGTTAGACACGGCGGAGGAGGATACAGTTGGTGATCTCGAACCATATTTCATGATCAGTGCTAACTACCACAGGCTCGCGAGGACGGTGCCCATGCAATGGACGGCTCGAATCCCGCAGACCCTCTCAGGGATGACGCGAAACCTCCAAAACGCGTCAATCGGTCGAAAAGGAAGGGCATACCGAAAAATCTTACCTACAACGAATGGATTACGCGTGAGAGGGCATTCCATGATCGCCTATGGGCCGTGAGCAGACTTTACGAATCAATATCGTCAGACGCTATCTTCATAGCGCAGGACAAACGAGGCCGAAATATCCTCGCAGTCTTCCCAAATGGTCTAGAGGTGGCCTATGGCCATGAGGAAGCTGAACGATACATGGCGAATACCACATACAATCTGCAAGAATACGCCCGGTCACAGCCTCCTCCAGCCGTCGAGGATTGCCGTCACATACATCATGGATGGTGGCTTGAGAAGAATCCCCACCTACAACCACCTGACGGTCGTTGCGGAGTATTACATTGGGGTACATGGCCTGAACTTGGGAAGAAGAATGGCCCTATTTTGTCTAAGGATACTATTAAGGGTGGAACGAGATCAAACCCACAAGACGGTGCATACGCAATGCACGCCGAAATATCGTTATTCCAACAGTCATTACTCCAATGCTGTCAGGAACACGGGATGGAGCTACTCCAGAATTACATAGTCAGGGCGATGCCCACCTCCGAAGGAGTTCGCCAGCATTAATTCTACATACCACTTCTGGGTAGTAATTACTACTGCTTGTCGTGTGCCCTGTCTAAACCAACAGTTCTCACAGATGGCGCCCTGGGCCTGTGCACAAACTAAGGTGCTTGCTCACCCGTCTTTTTTAACTCTCAATCTTAGTTCACTCCCCACAAAAGCACAGTACGAATGTGCAAAGAGATTCCAATTCCCTCTGCCCAAAAGCGCTTCCGAGCCGTATGAACAACAGGAGTGTGCAAAGCAGCATGCTCAAAACGGGTGTGCTAGCAATAACCAAAAGTCTTGGTAGCGTCAAAGGTGAACTCCGACAGTGCCACTGGCGCATATTTGTAAACGGCAAAGCCACCGGCATCAACAGCAGGCCTTCTGGACTTGCGGAACCAATCGTGGTACTTGACCTTAAAGTCGGTTAGGTGGGGTGCATGCTCAAGGGCGCGGGCAATCGGACCCGAGAGCACTAGGTTGGAGCACTGACAGAGCTAGGGCTTAGAACGCGGAGATGGAGTGGCACATGGCCTCGAGCCTATTCCAAGCCAACCTAAGAACTCGAAAACCAGCCTTATCATTGGTGTTGTCTTGAAGATTCAAAACGGCCTCAACCACCTTGGGCGGACACACGCAGCCCTCAGATGGCATAGCGGCAACTGACTGAACAGGGCTAGCCTCCTAAAAATTACCATTGCCTTTCTTGTATCCCTCGTCCTCGTCCTCATCTTTGAAACCGATGCTCTTCCAGCCAATAGCACCTGCAGCTCCACATCATCACCCACAACAGCCGCTGGATCCATTGCTAAAGCCCCGTGGATCTCCCTCTCGACTGCGTCAGATGCCTGTATATCTCCAGCTTCAATCATGGTACGCAGCCCTAGCGTTAGTTAACGAAGCTTAAAAGGGAGATATGGAGAACGAACAAGCACTGACCCGCACTTCAAAGAACATAAGTAATTTCACCGATTGCACGGAATATAAGGAGAGCGAAGAGGCATTTGGGGCATTCATCTAGCCTAAATGCTCATGGACAGTAGCTTGAATCAATCTAAATACAGCAACTGGAACTGCAGACACAAGAAACTTGCTTCATCGTCCTCTTCATTCATCTAGCCAAGGAGCCATCAGACTATGGGAGGGTTACTTGGTGTCCAGTCACCCCCTGTATATCCCGCATAACCTCCATCATCGGGGTAACGTAGGCTGTGTAAAGTCTTTCCTGGCCCGCAATTAGTAGCCCGACCAATTCCCCATAGCTGTTGAGCACGAATGACCCAGAATCACCTTTAAGGGCGAATGGCTTTCCCTTAAGGCCAACCACTACATATTCACTTGTGAGTGAGCTATTCCCAGGAAGGTCACAGTCGTGCTTGATATGGGATACTATTCCATAGGTCGTTCTAGACGCATGAACTGACTTGACGACAAGGTCGTCCAATCTCAGTGGCGCTACGTCAACAACTGCATTCCCCTCCGACATCCCCTCATATGCCGGTGGCTTTCCCGGGAGTTCGGGGATCTGTAGCTCTACCAGTATTAAATTAGAAGGTAACGAGATAGAAAGTACACACCTTGTTTTCACCTCGCCGAGTATACTGAACATCTACAAGAGCCCAATCAAGGGCACATCCACGGCTTGTTGATATCTTATAACCTGACGTGGCAAAGACAGTGCCAAAGTGGAGGTCAAAATCGAGGGCCAACTGCAAGTTATTTTCAATTCTACTGAGTACTTCCTCAGTCTTTCCCAAAGCTCCAGCCAACCATGGCTTGTTCTCAACCACTCCTTGAAGCTCACGGATTCGTTCTTCGTATCTGTCACATACTTTGCGCAGCTCCTCGACCTCCTCCGTATTAGCCATTATACTTGGTTGACTAACGCGAATGTGGTGCCCTCGACCTATGAGGCATTAGTTGAAGGTTAAAAAAGAAAGGGTAAGAACCATACCTAGTTCAACGGCTTCGGGGAATTCATTCGGAGCTTTGAAACTGTTGATGTATGCTCATTGCAGTTAAAGGACATAGCAACTCACTATCGAGCCTAGTCGGCATTATCACATGATGACACGACAATGCAAATACCCGGGACCTACAATATATTGGTTAGAAACCGGAACAAATTGCTTGATGGGTGTGAAAATCCTACCCATTTGCCCCCGCCAGCCTGACATAGCCACCTAGGGTCCCAGCGGTATAGTCGACCTCAGTGGGGCTTATTGAGGATCCGCCGGAAGCTTTCACTTCATACTTAATCCCGTTGAACTGAGTAATCTCGCCTTCCAAGATCTCGACAAAGAGTCCAGCATTACCAGTACTCTTGCAAACTTGGTAGATCTCCTCTTCGACACTCTCGACAATCTTGTCTGTGTTCCCCTTCTTCACAACAAGAATAACGGTGGTATCGTCGCCCTCTTGTCTAAGGGTTTGGCGTCTTCTGAGAACCCCAAGCGATGACCACCTGATCCCAGACCGGTCTAGGATGGTCAAAATTTGGGCTCGGATCAGGGGCCAGGATTGAATCAACGGGTGCGATGCCTCGATGGCAAAAGACAGTAGTGGAGGGACGATCTGAGAGCTAAGGTCCACGAAACGAAAGTCACCGTCAGCTCTAGCGACGGCTGCCTCAGAAAGAAGGATGGGACGATGTATTTTCAAAGCGCCAGCAGAGGAAGACCCGGAATCGGACATTGGAGCCGTCTCGTCGCTGGATCCTTTGCGTCTAAAGCTTGAGGGATTCATTTTATGTGGAAAAATGAAGGAATGAACGAAATAAAGGAGTGCAGCAGGCGGCGAAGAAGTGAGAGGTAAGTGGTGCGAAGTGTTGAGAAGTGTTGAGCGAGCGAAGTGGGGTTGTCGCAATGAGTCACGGAAATTTCCAGAGTCATACCGCTCCTGCTACTACTATCGCTCCTACTGCTACTGTTACTCTACTTGTGAGAAGTGTTAACGTGTTAGTGATGATGAACTTGTAATGCTGAAGATGGAAGTGAGAAGACCGGGCGGAACTCGTGTAAAATAATTTAAAATAAATTAAATTAAAAGGATAGACCACTGGTCTTAGACACGCCCAAAAGTGATATCCCATTGAAAGACTAGGTATACAGTAAGGGTGACCGCAAGAACCAAGAACTCAAGGAACATAACGGTAATGTAAGATGCCATGCGAGATGCCACGCCGAAATGTCGTTACTCCAACAGCCATTACTCCAATGCTAACCCGACACTGTGTAGAAAATCTGCGCATTACTCCACAAACAGTCCCCGTATCGAAAGCAGTGTCTCCTCCTCATCGATAACGCTCAAGCGATCAATCGCAGTCTCCAAAGCCGCCACCACACTTTCCAAAACCAATTTGTGCTGTACAAAGTGCGTGCGCTGTCCGCGATCATTCAGCTGCTCTGCAGGCGGATATATAAAATCGATACCCAATGGTCCGCGGGAAAGTTGCAGTTGGATAATCTGACCGAGCAGTTCTGACACCAGTCTCATCTGGTCCGTCTCGCCGAACCACGCTGGCCAGTTGAGGGTCCGCTCAGTGGCGGAGAGCATGTCGGCTTTGCAGCCGGCTAAGGTGGTAAGGTTGAGGCTCCCCAGCCACTCATACTGCTTCTGTCCGTCGGCCGAAAGGTGTACGAAGGCCAGGAAGCCGATCCAGAAGGCAGATTCATCTTCGTGCAGTTCCTGATGCCGACAAAAGACGTCTGCGCGGGACTTGAGAATTTGGATCGGCATGAAGATTGGCGTGCCCGTCTGGTCGGGAGAGCCGGTGCTGGTCCCGACAATGGGTGCAGCGAGATCAAAGTCGATTAACGTTACGGACCACGACCCCCCACCGTACGCGAGCCGGACGTTGCTCCATGAGAGGTCGCGATGTACCCAGCCCCGCTCGGCGATAGCATCGACGACGAGATAAAGGCTTCGCCATACCTGCAGCAGCTCCAATGGAGAAAGCTGCCGGCTAGCAATGGATTCCGGGAGATAGTCGGTGACAGTCTGCCGGTACTGGCGGGCATGACGCAAAACCTCCTCGGGTGATCGTTGCGACTTGGGTTTAGACGATAGATGGGAAGCCTGCTCGTGTGGATGAAAATTATCCTGGATGTGAGACATAGTAAACGCACTATGCGCCACGGCGGGGGCATCCCACGCCACCACTCGGACAACACCCTCGACATCTTGTAGGCTTTTTAGGATATCGCCCTCATGATCCCGAGCTTCGTAAGGCCAGCTGCTCTTATAGCAAAGGCTCCACTTCCGGTCTTCCATCCTCCGGGCCATATGCGTCGTTGTCGCCCGGCTCACGAGGTCTCTCCGGGGAAAAACAATCTGGTCTCCTAGTACGAAATCATTGTTCTGGACTCGAATGATCAGGCGAAGCTTTCCTTCCACATCGATGGTTCGTGGATTGTGAGGGTCGATTGTGAATCCCACAGCGGTATGTGGGAGTACCAGCGGGGCCAGAATACACTTAGTGAGGGTTAAACGGCCTTCGATGGTGCGGAAGTCGACCGGAAGACTAACCAGCACACCAGATCTGCTGAAACGGAACATCCGCATCTTCGTGCCGCAAACGAGGAAGCCCAGGACAAATTGCCGGTGCCACTGGAACCGCAGGACCTCAGCGGCTTTCAATGTCAGATTACCCCATGCCTTCGGACTGTTGAGTTTGTTGGGCGAGCTTTTAATTTCCCAGATAACATGAAGGTCCTCCCAACAGAAATATCCGCTGTGTTTGAGCATATTAGGTTTGTCGCCTGTGGATGCTGGGGTTTGTCCAGCAACTCGAGCGCTCCGGCGAAGGTTCGGTGGATTCGTGGTATCAAGGGCTTGTGTGGGTTGGCCGAGGATGGTGGAGATGCTGAGCGGGGAATCATCTAGCTGTACGCTCGAGGTAAAAAAGTCGGGTTTAAGGCCAAAACGGCTATCTTTCGGACGGCCTTTTATCCTCGAAAATATGATCGAATCGCCCGTCCGGACGTATTTGATGGTGGGTTTCTCGGGAGAGCGATCCAACCGCATAGTGATTGCGGTGACAAGATCGCCGAATCCCCTCTCATTGATGGATCCGCGTCCCTCTGTGTCCACAAAAGCTGCCATCTGGGGTACTCCGGACGCTTCCTTGGCTAGGGAATGATAATTACCATTCACTTGCGTGAGAAGCTGGTTGATCATCGAAGGCTTAAATTCCACCCAGATTCTATGGGATAAGACCAAGGTATCGTACACTGATAGTGCGCGCAGGTCGGACGGGCTGTCATCTCTGCTGCTACCGTGAAACGCCGGCAGAGTGGAGGATGACGATTCTATAGAGCGAGATGTCGGGGCTGTTAGCGATATCTCCAGAGACGGGCTTCCCTTGTTATGAGATGTGAATCAGCGCCATAGCCATCAAGTCACAAGGGACGACTAATACTCACCTGTCGCGACTCGCGTGATGACTGAATGATAGACATGGTGCCATTTGTGAAAATGATGGAGTTCTTATCGGTGCACGTGACTCCGAACCCGGGGAAAGCTCTGGCCTCACTAGGCCTAATATGGCATAGAGTGCAGATTGCCTGAATTCTGTTCAACACCACCCCTCGTGCGCAAGCCTCCGCCCTTCAAAAAGAAGGAATTCCTTTTCCTTAAAATTAGAGAGATTACTGGGTTAGTAAAATCTACAATCTATCACATAAAACAAATCGCTTTTGAGAAGGGTTATAACTATGGGGTGTGCCCCGAAAGGCTGGCAGCTATAGGCTACCAGCAATCCTTAGCAGTGGCAGGCTTCGGCCTGCCAGAATTACATAGTCAGGGCAATACTCGCTGGCCCATTCGCTTTGGGCTGCAGCCTTGTGCTACTCTCAATACCTCGATCTTCCGATGCACATCTGACACTCGAGAATATTACTATTACAGTCCCTAACGGAACGACAGATCATGGCGATCCGCATTTATTGTGTACTCCTGCAACATGGAGTGGTATGGCGCTCTTCTTCTTTGGCAATTACTTTGCCCATGCGGCCACTGTGAAATCACTGCCAGGGGAGCCAGCCTTTTCCGTTTTAATGGCCATTGTCACCGCCCTCATATATCCCGCATCCGGTTTTGTACGGGCACTCGATGCAATACGTTGGAGAGCCATATTTGGCAAGTCGCCGCTGGAGACTGCTTCTAGAGCCGGGCGGGACGGGTTTTGATGAGGGACTTCGGTTACGTCATCGACGAATCACGCCGCCAGGGAGATCTTAAAACAGCGAGCACGCCGAACCAAACTAGCATTAGGCAGTGTCTTCCCGCGCCAACCCCCTTCTCCCCAGCATCCTACCAAGAACGCATCTTTGAGAGAGCGGAGATCGATAGACAAGCCCATCCACTACTATCATCACCTCGCTGCTTCTTCATTGGAGTTCGACATGTGGTGTGATCGTTGTGACCGATCCTTTCCCCACCAAGGCGCCATGAACCAGCACCTTCGAGACAGCTATTCTCACAACTACTGCTTCAGATGTGAACGAGACTTTGCGAGTTATTCTGCTTTAGCTCAGCATAAGGCCAACAGCTCATCCCACTGTATTTGCCGCAAATGTGATGCAGACTTTTCCAACGCCGGCAGTCTTGACACGCATATCGAAGACACCCATTGGTATTGTCGACGCTGTGGTGTTTTTACTGACTCAGAAGATCAGCTCCAAGAACACTATGTTCGGAGTATTGAACACCACTACTGTCGTCCCTGCAAGAGATTCTTCGACAGTGGGAGTAATCTTAGTGCTGTAAGTACATGCACACGTTCTTGTATAATACTGCAAACGATTCCTCATATTATGAAACAGCATCTCCGCTCGAAATTACATGCAGGCGGAACAGTTAAATGTATTGGGTGTACTCGAACTTTTCCGACCATCTCTGCCATGACCATTCACCTCGAATCCGGCACTTGCCCCTCAGGGGCGACTCGCCAAAAAGTCAACGATACCGTCCGCCGTCTCGATCGAGATTATCTCATCACCGAGCGCCTGCTTACCTATCCAGAGTCCAATAACCGTACAGAAGTATGGGCCACTGATGCTGCCTGGAACGGGCGCGCTTTCGTTTGTTACTTCTGCACCTGCGAATTCCGAAGCTTGGCGACCTTGAATCAGCACTTGAAGAGCCCAGTGCATGGACAGAAGCTGTATCACTGTCCAAAGTGTGCGGTGAAGTTTAATGCATTTAGCGGGTTAGTACAGCATGTTGAGAGCGAGTCTTGTGGGATTGCGCGTTTCGCACAAGTCAAGAGAACGATGGACCTCATGACCTCAAACCTCCCGCGTATGATAACTGGCTGAGTGTGTGTGTGTGTTTGTGTGTGTGGTGTATGTGGGGGGAGGGCTAGTCTAAGGGAAAGGAGTCTGAATTTCCTATGTTCAAGTTGTAATCTATGAGTAACCAAAGATCTTGATACTCCGTCTGTCACGGTTCGAAGTGACTCATAGCGGTTCGTGCTAGGATGGAATAAAGTGTTAAACAATTGGCATTATAATGCCAATTGTCACGGTAGACTAGGGGTCAGCAGTCGTGTACCGTAGGCGTCGGACGGGAACAATGGGGCTGCGTCGGCTCGGCCGACAATCACGTATGTAGACGGGGAGGCAGAACAGGTATAGGATATGGTATAGACTATAGTTGGCCTAGCTACAACTAAGGTCTATCCGGGTAGGTAAAGATATTGACTGATGGGGGTTCTAGAGAGTATCCCATCAGTTCTATATATATGCGGCAGCGTAGTTGAGGTCCACCAAAGCATTGCCCGAGGCAACGCCTCTGACCCGCAACAAACACCTGACTTCGGGGTTGCTCAGCCAACCTCGGCCAAGTCCTGATGGCTGTGGCCTATACTATGGCTGCTGCCAGTCTCCGCCTATATGGTCAGTTAGCCTGACCGACCGACCTACGCCTGGAATGGCTTGGCATGCTGTGACATTAGCCCTCCCTTTCGAGGCCTAGGTTCCTCGAGGCCTAGAGGTTGTTCTGGTCAAGCCAGCAATCTCTGTTACTGCTCCTTTTGCCAGTGCCAGTGCTAGTGTTGTCATTTCCGGTTCTTCTTCTGTCCTCCCGTGTTCAGCCAGTCTTGAGTCCGTATACTTAGCTCTCAGGCTTTCTTCAGTTGACTGTTAGGTTCTTGGGGTCTCTTTTAAGCAGGTTCTTTAGCTCTAATAGGTGGTCAGGTGTGACCGATCCCGTTCCTGCTCTTCTAGATTCTGCAGGTAATAGTCTATAGGCATCGGTCAGTTGCGGAATAGTCGGTCTGTTGCTGGGGTGGTCAGTCGCCACCTATGGGATCGGTAGAGTTACCAATGTTTTTCTTGCATATTTCTTACCCCATAGGGACCTTGCTGGGTCTTGCGTACTGCTTTTCATTTTTCTTCGATCTTATTTGGTGAGTCTGCGCGTTGTTATTGTGTTTGTTGTTGTTGGTCGCCCTAGGCAATTGCTCATCACGACTTAAACTTCATCATGTCGGTTTTTTCCTTCTCATCGCCAGCAACATAAACACCATAGCACCCTCCGACGCCACCCTATCCTCATGTGTCTCTGTAGCATCACTCCTTTACTCTGACGTAGCTCCTTCTTCTTTTTCTTGGCCTTCGCGTCCTTCCCTTCCTTTCCTTTCCAGCCTATTTGTCACAGCATGCCAAGCCATTCCAGGCGTAGGTCAGTTGTCCAGGCCAACCGACCATACAGGTGGAGGCTGGCAATGGCCATAGTATAGGCTATAGCCATCAGGACTCGGCCGAGGTTAGCCGAGCAACTCTGAAGTCGAGTGTTTGTTGCAGGTCGGAGGCGTTGCCTTGAGCAACGCCTTGGCGGACCCTAACCACAAGGCCGCATATATATAGGATCGATTGGAGACCCTCTAAAATCCCCATCAGTCAATATCTTTACCTACCCAGATAAACCTTTATTGTAGTTAGGCTAACTATAAGTCTATACCATATTCTATACCTGTCCTACCTACGCGTCTACATACGTGATCGTCGGCCGAGCCAACGCAGCCCCATTGTCCCCAACCGATGCCTATGGTACCCTCACCGCCGACTCTTAGTCTGCCGTGACACTATTGAAAGCTGATGATCACTTTGTCGGTTCGGGTTCACCCGTTGCTGGTGGTGCATTTCTGTGCCTGCCTCTCTTCTGCCTGGCTCGTAGGCTCGATACCCTGGCAACCATTGCTAGTAGTGCATTTCCGTGCCTGCCTCCCTTTCGCCCGGCTCGTAGGCTCGATACCCTAGCAACCGTTGCTTGTGGTGCATTTCCGTGCCTGCCTCCCTTCCGCCCGGCTTGTAGGCTCGATACCCTGGCAACCGTTGCTAGTGGTGCATTTCCGTGCCTTCCTCCCTTCCGCCCAGCTCGTAGGCTCGATACCCTGGCAACCGTTACTGGTGGTGCATTTCCGTGCCTTCCTCCCTTCTGCCCATCTCGTAGGCTCGATACCCTGGCGACCATTGCTTCCACCGTCGCCATGTAGTCCCCAATGGTCAGTTCCCAGGTTGGTGGCTTTATCGCCATAAACCATACATCCTTCGCCGCCACCATTCTAACGACACCGAGTCACCAGCTGTCCGGTTACCATATCCCTGTCCCTGGGTCTTTGGCCCTTAGAGGGTCAGTTATGCCTGTCACGGGCTCTGATGTCATCCCTACTGTTTTCGAGAGCGATGCTAATCATCCTGTAGTGGCTGTTTCTGACTCCCCGGATGTTTCCATTATTATCTTCATCCCCTTCCCAAGTCTTTCGGACCCTCTACGTCCTGTCATGGCAGCCAAGCCATTCCAGGTGTAGACGGTAGGCCAGGTCGACCGCCCATACAGGAGAAGAAGAGATGACCACCCAGGGTCACACCAAGATTGGCATCACTGCGCACCAAGACCATTCCAGGTATAGGTGGTCGGCCAGGCCGACCGACCATACAGAGGGAAGAGGGTATTGACCCGATGCAAGGCTACAGCCTGTAGGGGGCTTGGCCATAGTCGGTCGAGCGACCCCGAAGGCCGATGTTTGTTGGGGGCAGCGTTGCCCAGGGCAACACCTTGGCGGACCCCAGCCACGTATATAGGACCGACGGGGCCCTCGCTAGGAACCCCATAGGTCAATACTTATATTTACCCAGATAGACCTTAGTTGTAGCTAGGCTGACTATAGTCTATGACCCCGTTCTACCTTAGCTCGTTTCCTAGCCTACCTACGTGACGGTTGGCCAGACGACATTGACCATTGCCCCGACCGACGCCTACGGCACCCAGATCGCTGACCATTGTCGGCCGTGACAATTGACCGATCTAACCCTGCCGTACCCGTCAGCAGGGAAAGGGAATGGATTCACGAATAGAAGGAAGAAACCGAGAAGATAGCGGGGTGGTAGATGCGTTGGTAGTGCAGGTGGAGGCCTTGATATTACAACACGTAGCGTTAGAATCAGGCTTGAGGGAGCTGGACTGAAAAAGTAAACAGCTGACCCTTATGCTGGAACAGTTATTAGCGATGAACAGACAACCTGAAGCCATGCCAGGCTCGACCTTAACACCATCGACACCCAGGATCGTGACTCCATCGCCACGACCGGAGTTACTCTATGACCTACCGGCGCCCACGTCAGCAGCGAACCCATTTAGGCACTCGTCACCTCTAGAGTTCAGCGGAAAACGGTCCGAGTACAGCGACTTCGTCGGCTAACTGTGCCTATACTTCCTGTTGAACGAACATACCTTTCAGTCCGACCGACCGCGAGTGCTATTCGTAGTCTCGCGCCTATGAGGTATGGTGTACAAGTGGGCGAAGTTAATGGTGAAAGAATATAAGATGGGAGGAGCAACGGTAGTCCCGTGGATAGAAGATTATGGCCTTTTCGTGACAGAGCTGGAGAAGATGTATGGCGATGGGAACTTGGTGACAACAGCCGAAAGACAGATCCTGGCACTAAAGCAGACCCACAGCGTCCAGGCTTACGTGACGGCATTCCAGACAGTGGCAGCTAGGCTGCAGTCCTCGGGCAATAGCGCTCTCGCATCACACTTCTACGTTGGCCTGAAGAATAGTATAAAAGACGAGGTCGCAAGAGTAGGCTGACTGACTGACTTGAAAGGAATGATTTTCCTTGCCCTCCAACTCGACCTTCGATAGTACGAATGCAACTAGGAGAAGAAGGATGAAGGGAGCGGGATAGGAGCAAGCCGATCAAGTCGCTTCTCCAAGTCACCTAGACCGACTAGGCGGATAACCACCCCTCCAAGCGACCACGAGGATAAGATGGATATTGACGCAACGATAGAGGGGAAAGAATTGATAAGGGTACATCGTAGGAAGAACGATCTGTGCTTTGAGTGCAGGAAACCGGGCCACAAGAGGCCAACCTGTCTGGAAAGAAACTCGAAGGGTAAGGCCAACGTCTTAGCTACGAAGCAAAAAGACCCAGTCCCAGACCCAGACTCAGAGTCAGAAAACGAGTAGGTCTGGCATTGGTGGCCGAGCCGCCAGACCTACAGAAATCGGCCAGGGGTACCTTAGAGGAAAAAGAAGAGAAGAAGGTAGCGGTGACTACAGGGTGGTCAGGGCACTTTACCTTTCAAGGACGAATCCAACTTAAGGGACATGGCAGTTGGCCAATTCAGATTATGCTAGACAGCGGTGCCACATCCAATTTCATCAGCAGGCAGTTTGTCAAAGAGTATAGGATCCCATTAAAACGAAAGAACAAACCAGTCCCACTATCAGTCATAGACAGAACGCCACTCTCATCAAAGGCAGTTACACACCACACCAGATGGTGCGATCTTACCCTGGGAATGGAGGCCGAGAATAGGGAGACCCTAAGATTAGATGTCATACTAATGGCGAACTACGATGTGGTTCTGGGTATGCCATGGCTGAACGTACATAATCCATGGGTACATCGGACGAAAAGGAAACTGGTGTTCGAGTCAGGCTACTTACACTCGGCCACCGCAGTTGTAGCCATGACAATAGAGGGTAACTGGGTAGCGGCCACTGTGGAGGAGAAGGCCGATGACCTACCTGAAGCCTATGAAGAATACGAACATCTTTTCAGAGAAGGAGAGGGAAAAGGCAATGAAAATGGGCTACCGCAACACCAACCATGGGACCTAAGCATTGAGCTTATGGAAAATAAGAACCTACCATGGCAGCCGATCTATGCGATGACCAAACCACAGAGCGAGGCCTTACGCCAGATGATTGAGAAGAACCTGGCTAAAGGACTAATTAAAAAATCAAAGTCATCCGCAGGAGCCCCAGTCACCTTTGCGACTAAGAAGGATGGCGACTTACGGGTGTACATAGACTATCGGGAACTCAACGCGATCACGATAAAGAATCGATACCCCTTACAGTTGATACCAGAATTACTAGATAGGACTGGAGGAGCGCGATACTTTACCAAGCTGGACCTACAAGGAGTCTACAACTTAGTACGAATCAAGGGAGGAGACGAATGGAAAACGGCTTTCCAGTCACGATTCAGTTATTTCGAATAGCTAGTAATGCCCTTCGGCTTGAGAAATGCACTAGCAGATTTCCAAGGCCTGATGAACAATACCCTGAAGGAGTATTTGGACCGCTATGCGAGTGCATTCCTGGATGACATTATCATCTACTTTCGAACCATGAGAAAACATCGACAACACATTAAAGAAGTACTAAAACGCCAGGCTAAGGAAGGCCTATACCTTAAATGGAAAAAGTGACAATTTTACAGGACCGAGGTGGAATTCCTAGGGGTGATACTGGGTCGCAACGGAATACGAATGGACCCCAAGAAGGTGAAGGCGATAATGGATTGGCTGACGCCCAGGAAGGTTAGGGAGGTAAAGGCTTTCCTCGGCCTAATGAACTTCTATAGACGCTTCATATAGAACTATTCAGGTCAAATATTAGGATTGACAGCGCTACTCAAAAAGAACGTCGCTTTCGAATGAACATAAGCGGCCGATAAGTCCTTTTTAGCAATAAAGCAAGCTTTTTTAGGGGCCGACATCCTAGGCCAGTTCAATCTGGACCTACCGGCCATCGTGGAGACCGATGCATCAGACTTCGCTTTTGGAGGATGCTTGCCACAACTGGACCCGAAACTTAGTATAATGCGACCTATTGCATTCTATAGCAGAAAACTCATTGAGGCCGAACAACGCTACGAAATCTACGATAAAGAAATGCTAGCAATAGTCAAATGCCTGAAGCAATAGAGAGTCTACCTATCAGGAGCGAGCCTACAAATGAGATTATTCACCGACTACAAGAACCTGGAATACTTCACAACAACGAAAGTGCTCAACAAAAGACAGGCCCGCTGGGCCGAGGAATTAACAGAGTACAACTTCACCATAACCTACTGTAGGGAATCACTGAATATGAAAGCCGACCTCTTTTCGCGCAGGGTCGACTACATCCCAGCTGAGGGGGAAGCGACTGTGAGTGACCCACCACTTATTCGTCCAGGGTAATGGGTGGCGGCCACGTTTTGTCTAGCAGTATTTAGCCTAGATAAGGACCTAGCTGACCCCCTAAAGGAGGCCTATACTAAAGACGAAGCCTACCAGAAGGCCAAGAAAAAGGCCGACACAGAAGGGTCGGAATTCTCAGTCTGCGAAGACGGAATCCTACTTTACAAGGGACTGATTTATGTCCTGAATGACAAAGATATCCATTTGAGGCTAATGGCAAAACACCATGATAGGCCAACAACAGGCTATCCCGGTCAAGACAAAACATTAGAACTACTGGAAAGGAACTACTACCTGCCAAGGGCAAGGAAGTTTGTGGAGATCTATGTAGCAACCTGCGATATTTGTGCCAGGTCCAAGCCACCACGCTATAAACCTTTCGATCTACTACAGCTATTGACAATATCGGATAGGGCATGGGAGTCAGTATCGACTGACTTCATTGTGAAGCTTCCACCATCACAAGACCCGGTTAGGCCGGAATGCACGTTCGACTCGATATGGGTAGTAGTCGACCGACTGACAAAAATGGTACATTTGGTACCTTGCAACGAGACGATCACCTCAGAGCAGTTAGCTTACCTCTACTTATAATATATATTCACAAGGCACAGAGTGCCAAAATCGATAATATCAGACTGGGGTAGCCCATTCTCTTCGAGATTCATGCAAAAATTCTGTAGGAAGCTGGGAGCTAAAACCAACCTTTCGACAGCCTACCACCCACAGACCAACGGGCAGATGGAACGAACGAACCAATTACTGGAGCAATGTATACGAATATATTACAATTATCAGCAAGACAATTGGGTGACATGATTACCACTGGCCGAATTCCACTTAAACAATATTCGGCAGACAAGCACGGGGGTATCGTCCTACGATGCTAGTTACGGGTTCCACCCAGAATTACCAAGTACCGTAAGGGTAGAGGATGTATGACTGACGGCAGGAGGGGTAGTCCCAGCAGCTGAGGAACGGACCGACAAGATTAAACAAATTCAGGAAGAGTTGAAGGCAACCTTGAATGCGACACAAGAAAAACTGGCAAAGGCCTATGACAGGAAGTATGCGTCAGCCCCAAGCTTTGAACCTGGCGACAAAGTCTGGCTATAGAGACGACACATTAAGACCAAGTGGCCATTAGACAAGCTATACGATAAGAAATTAGGACCCTTACTAGACAAGGACCTCGTCGGTTGCAATGCCAGGAGGCTGGTATTACTAAAGTCAATGTGTATCCACCCAATTTTCCACGTATCACTGTTAGAACCATACCACAGTCAGGAATCCAAGCGCCCGATGCCTACTCCACTCTAACTGACTGAAGTGGACAGAGAAGAGGAATGGGAAGTTGAAGAGATCCTAGATAGCAAGCTAAGGAAATTAGGTTGAAGAAGGAGAGAGATCCTACAATACCTGATAAAATGTGTAGGATTTCCACATATCGAGGCGACTTGGCAATCAGCCGACGATATGGCCAACGCAGAAGAGGCAGTCAAGGAATTTCATGCGCACTACCCCATCAAACCAGGGCAAATGACGGGAATTAAGCAAAAGGTTATGACTATAATCTTTAAACCTACGACATAAGACATCACATTGGGACCGAAGGAATGCAGTTTGGAAGGAAGACAATTGTTATTTTATAAATACATGATAAAAACACGCAACAGGAATGAAAAATACCAAAAGAAAAGAAATATAAAAGATAGTATACAGGAAAAGGAGAAGGAGAGAAACAAAGGAAACCAACGACCAACCTATCATTCGAGATGCTTGAGAGCCTGCTGAAACTGTCCTATCTCCGCCGAGTGTACCACATCCGAATCTTGCAGGTTCTGAATAGTCAGATCTAGCATTGCGATTTGCTGTTGTAAAGCAGCAATCGTGTGAGCCTGGGCTGCAATAGTACGTTGCAGAGCCTGAAGCTCGTTCTCCAGAAGGAGAGGACAATGAACATTCGGGCGAAGTGCCAACCCAGAATGCGAGACTGACTGTGTTTTAAATACAGGACTACGGTGAGAGGAAATGGAGGGAGAACGGACTGGAGAGGCGGTGCAACGAGGGGGAAGGGATTGAGATCGTCGAGTAACCAACCGTGGCTGGTGAACAGGGCCATAGACAGGACGACGACTATGACTACGACTGCTAGGAGACTGGTCGGTCTTGACCTACTACAGTTAGCAAGATAAATTTGAGAAAGGGAAGACATTTCACTTACAGGACTCTCGAGCGCTACGCGCTCTTGGGGGTGAAGAATCCCCTTGACCAATGGACCAGGGCACTACCGAGTAATCCACTGGAAGAAAGAAGGAACTGGTCCCTCATCGTCACTGTCGTTACCATCAGAAAGGCGGGCGACATCCCACGGTCCTAGACCCCTGGCTATTATTGGCAGAAAGGCCAGGAGCAGGATCGAGGGAGCGGCGGACGACTCTGGTGTCGGAAGATCCTGCAACACAATTAGCAAAAAGCAAAGAGAAGAAGAAGCAGGACTCACCACAACACATTCCCGAGCTTTTAAAGCACACAAGGCGCAAACAATGGCCTTTTCAACCGCAGGGAGGCCAACCCAACCGTAAAGCTGCCCGCCTCTACTACAGACGGAGCAGCGAACACTCCTGGAAAGCCACACCGCTCCGACCAGAAGTTTGTTGATCCTCAGAAAGGCGTTTTGTTGTGTCTTGCTATGGCCGGGGCTAATAGCATGCAAGGACGGACGCTGAGGATCTGAGAGGCTGGCGACGGAGATGGCAACCGCTGTAGGAAGTCCCGAGGAGTCAGAAACAACTGACGTGAGATAATTAGTGTCGTCCTCGAAAACAGGAGGAACGACATCAGAGCCTGTGACGGGCGAGACTGACCCCTTAAGGGTCAAAGACCCAGGAACATGGGTGGGGGGACTGGAGGCAAGGACGACGGGCCCCCCAACGAAAGGATCCTCAGAAGAAGGAGGAAGAACGCAGGACGTCGGAGGTAGCGAAAACAGGCGAGAAGGCCCAGAGGAATGCCTAGAGCTTGACGCAGGGGCAGGAGAGAGCAAGGAAGAAATATCTATCTGCGAGTGCGTGGTGTGGGGAGGAAGGTTAGTCATGTTGAAGAGATGTTGTGGCGTGAAGAACGAAAAAAAACTTATAATGGAGTTTTGCAAAAGACATGTGGTTACCCGAGGCGACCAGCCAAAACAACAAAATAACAAACAACGAAAATCCTACAAAAAATACCCAGAAAAGAAAAATAGACTTACAGAGAGCGGAAGGGCCTCTTGGGAGCCCAAAAGAAGGAAGAAAGGAGATGAAAGGCAAACCGACCCCCTAACCAACAACTAACACCTAAACCAACATACCAATTAGGGTAGAGGCAACTGACGAAGAGAAAATCATCAGTCAGAAGCCAAGAGGACAAGATTAGCATCGTTGACCTTAGGTTATATATCAGGATATGGCCAACATATCGGACAACCAAAAAAACAGGTCTGGAGGACCTAACCGCGATGACGACTGACTCCCAGAACTCGGCGGCTAACAAAGGAAGCCTGTAAGCCGAGTATAAAGCCCCAAGATAGACTGGATACGCAACGAAAGGACAGTAATTGCAACGAAAACAACCAGGATAGTATGGACAAAGGAGCAGCAACGGACCTCACTGTCTCGGTCAGAATAACCTCTAGGCCTCAAGGGGCCTCGGCCTCGAAAGGAGAGGCTAATGTCACAGCAGCCAAGCTGTTCCAGGTGTAGGTGTTGGGCCAGTCCGATCGCGCATACAGGAGGAAACGGGGCGACCACCCAGGGCCACGCCAAGATTGGTATCACGGTGCACCAAGGCCATTCCAGGTATAGATGGTTGGCCAGGCTGACCGACCATAAAGAGAGAAGAGGGCATTGACCTTGTGCAAGGTCACAGCCGGTAGGGGGCTCGGCCATAGTCGGTCGAGTGATCCCGAAGGCCGATATTTGTCGGGGGCAGTGTTGCCCAAGACAATGCCTTGGCGGACCCCAACTGCGTATATAGGACTGACAGGGCTCTCACTAGGAACCCCATCGGTCAATACTTGTTTTTAACCTGATAGACGTTAGTTGTAGCTAGGTCGACTATAGTCTATGACCCTGTTCTATCTTAACTCGTTTCCTAGCCTACGTACGTGACGGTCGGCCAGATAACATTCACTATTGCCCCGACTGATGCCTGCAGCACCCAGATCGCCGACCGTAGTCGGCTGTGACACCAGCGACTCGGAAGTAGTCTGTCCTATACTCAATCGTATCGTATTGTACAGCGACTAGTCATCGGAACGCCAGCGAACGTCGAGAGGCTCTATCGTCGTCATACTATTTATGAAGCCCAGTAGTACCCTTTGTGTAGAGTCCTTACAGACATATACTATTTGTACAAGACTACAAGGATTCTTAGGTTATATATATCAATATCTCTTTATCACACTTCTCTCCTTCCTTTCTTTTCTATCTTTACATATTCAACAAACCTATGTCAAATAGTTAGTAAAGTTCTTTAAAATCCAATAATGAAATAGATACTTACTTTGCATAATAGGTTAAAGCTTAATTTTAATCTTTAAGAGTGTTCTTAATATATTTAAATCTCTGTTTTATAATATTATTTTTTCTATATGTACTAGCCTTTGACTATAGCTCCCTTCAATAACTCTATTGTTATGATTTCCTAAATTATGTTTGTAAAGGTTAAATCAGTTAGTAAGCTAAAACTATTTTCTTAAAGAACTACTATTCAGTATAGAGAGCTCTTAGTTAGCATATGACCTGAGTGGGCTTCACTTTTGCAATTGTCCCAGGGGTAATCATAACCCCAAGGGCAACTCTACCGTTTTGGGAAGAACTACTTGAATATATAAGAGTTAGTAAGACTCTGAGTTGAGGAAGTGTGTTAACTTGTTATTCATAATAACCTCTCAATATACAAGTTACCAATTCTTTATATTCATTCTCCTCGCATGAGGCAACCTTAATTTTGGACTTGTTCCTACTGTAACATATGCTATTCACACAAGACTACAAGAGTTCCTAGGCTTATACTAACATTACCTTATCATATTTATTATCATAGATGCCTTTCAACTCATTGTAGTATATATTTAGGAGAGACTAGATAATAAGCTGGAGCTGAAGGAATGCAGGCCAGAGTTAAAAGATAACAGTCCAGAGCTAAAAAATAACAGGCCAGAGCTAAAAGATAACAAGTCAGAGCCAAAAAAAAAGCAAGCCAGAGTCGAAGGAGTGCAGGCCACAGTCAAAGGATAGTAAGCCAGAATCAAAGGATATCCAGACTAGAAGGGTACTTAATGCCCTTTATTTCTGGGATGGGGTCCATTTTGAGTGCTATGTCTGCTAGACTATGTTTGGGGTGCCGAGCGGGATGTAAAGGATGAAGGGGTATGCTCGTGCGCGAACTCCGGGTGAGCATCACCGAGGCTCACCCAGGCTCACCCGGCTCACGCGAGTTCAGGGTGAGGCTCACCCGGCTCACCCTTTAAAGCGGCGCCAGCTAGGTGAGCCCCGAGTGATGGATTTACGGATTTCTGATTTCTTCTATTATGCCAAGACCTCAACGACCGACATTTCCAGCTTCTTTTCTAAGGGCATTGATGGCGGTCACAAGATGATATTAAGACAGCTAATTCTTCGACAAGGTTTGAAACTATTACTAACTATATATAAGAAGAAGCTGATTTTTCTGTGAACCCACATAGGCAGAAGAGCCTTCACGCCCCCAGTTTCCCGATCATGGGTTCGGTCTCTGAACACAGAGATCGAGAAGACAGGTATTCTCCTGGAGAACAGCATGAACGACCAATCAATCTATCTGGGCAGTCAAACCGATAAACCAATCAAACCAGTGGAGGGGGATGCAACTGAGGAGCTATCAGTTGCAAACGCTTACAGTATATGGAGAAAACAACGTTTGTCACAATTCTCGCTGCACAGTTGGATCCCTACTGACTTTCATTTTCCTAGAAAAAAACACTGCAAACCTGGGCACGGCCCTCGGCCCATACTATGAACCCCATGCGTTGGTCAACAATCCCCCATCCCCAAAAGATGTTACTCTTGAGCTCCTGATGGCGTCCCAAGCCCATCTTGGTCACGCTACATCTCTCTGGAAGCCACAAAACCAGCGATATATCTTTGGTATACACAAAGGCATTCACATCATCTCCCTTGATATCACAGCGGCGCATCTCAGACGGGCAGCAAAAGTCGTCGAAGGTGTCTGCGAACGTGGAGGTCTCGTGCTATTCGTGGGGACGCGAGAGGGCCAGGATCGATGTGTGGTCAACGCGGCGAAGCTCGCTGGTGGTTGCCATTTATTTGAACGCTGGATTCCAGGAAGTATCACGAATGGGCAGCAGATTCTGGGGAGGTGTAAGATGAAAGTTGTTGATGAGCTGGACAATGAACTGGAGGGTTTTGAGGAGCAATTGATGGACCGGGCAACGCTGAAACCAGACCTGGTTGTTTGTATGAATCCGCTGGAGAACTACGTACTGTTACATGAGTGTGGCTTAAACAATATTCCAACAATTGGCATCGTGGATACGGACGCCGATCCAACATGGGTTACGTATCCAATTCCGGCGAATGATGACAGGTATATCCTAATTTTCTTTCTTTACTCTATTTATTGCGTGCTAACTGGACATATATATAGTCTTCGTTGCGTTCAGCTCATCGCAGGTGTTCTTGGTAGGGCAGGGGAAGAAGGGCAAAAGAAGCGGCGGGCAGCTGCGTTGGATGGGCAAGGCCCTTAACTGCCATCGAATGGAAAGTTGAAGGAGGCTTCTCGCGGGAGTGCAACCGCGAGTTATGTGCAGCATCGAATGTAGAGAATATCTGGATGTGTACGATATTGCAGCAAAAATTTGGATGTACTTTTGAAACATGGCTCATTGTAAAAGTTCTATTTAAATATCTAGCATTTTTCTCATATACAGCGGATCTGGAAATAACGGAAAACAGAAGCATTCTGACCTGGTCTAATTTATTGCCCTCATAGTCGCCTCGACACTGTATCTGGTCAGCAAAGAATATCCTAAAGTACAATATGATAAAATGGGAAACCCACACAGCAAAAGTCCCTGCAGAAACCGGCATCGCCCTCAGCAATGTCGGTCCAATCCCCTTCCAGAACCCCCTGAGTCCCTCCTGCTTAAAAGTCTGCCCAAAACAATCCCTCATATTCCTAAACTTCTGCTTCTCGCCAAACCCATCACTCTGCATCTTACTCTTCACAACATCAAACGGATAACTCCATAGCCATAATGCCTCCCCCGCCAAGCCACCATACGCTGCAACTTTCCAACTGGGGATTTCCTTACGCTCGACTTTGTTGCGTAGCGCGTCAGCGTTCATGAGGTATTCGAAGGTGAGGAACCACATCCCATATGCTTGGGCTTCGCGAATTACGGTGACGACCTCGCCGCGGTAGAGGCCGCGTAATACGCCTTGGTGGCTTGAAAGTTTGCGGATGCAGTCGACGGGACCGTTGTAGAGACGGCCGGCGCCATGAGGTTGGGTTTGGAGCCGTATCCGGACGTGCTCGATAGGACCGGAAAGAAAGCTGTTTGAGACACCGGCAAAGGCGCCTGCGAGGTAGTATTGGCTGTAGGAGAGGTCCTTTTGGAGAGCGTTGCGTTGGGTGTTGTAGGCTTCGAGACGGCGGCGGGCTTCGTGGAAGGCGCCGAATTGGACGCTGACCTGGATTGGGGAGGGGAAGGGAGGTTAGGTTTGTGTGGCTAAGGGGTACATGTGATGAATGTGATAGGTAAACGTGTTGGGGGAATGGTTTAGCCATAAGGGGGCAGGAGGGTAGGATAGGGGTGTAATAGAAGATAAATGTTTCAGCCGACAGAGCAGGATTGATGTTGCCGGGTATTTTCAAATGAAACATAAAAATAAAATAAAAAATATGCTTCTTACACAAGCTCCAATCCCGACTAGCGGTGTCAACGTGCCCTAATATACCAAAACAGTCAGCATCTCCATTCCCCTACTTCAAATTCTCAAGCCACAAACAAAGCTCCACAAACCCCCATTCACCTCAGACATCAGCAATCAACACAGCTCAAACATTTCCCTCGCATACCTTATAAAATGCCAAAGCACCCTCATTCCTCCAAATCTTCGCAGCGCAATCCAGCGCATTGGAGTACTCTGAAGTCGTCTGAAGTCGCACTTTCACGATATCTGCCACAAGCAGAAGAAAAGGCTTTGTTAGTGACTACTTACTGCTGAGCCTGCCCAGCGTTGTTGAGGAGGATCCCTTACCAAAAGGCTGGCCTTAAGCCGTGGGTAGATATGTCAGCTCTAGTTTCACTGCAAATGCAATAGCACGAGTAGCAAAGCAAGAGATAGACAAGGTTAACGCAACCAGAAAGGCAAACACCAACAACAAATGAATAATCATCGCAAGAACCGCCACAGACAAAGCACGTGCGCCAGACTATCACACACAGGCGGTAGGTATCTCCTCTCCTCCCAAACCAGAAAATAAAATGGGGGGACCCACCTAAAAGCACCTGCGCAACCCCTCCCGCTGCACCGGCAAACAAATCCTTAAACGTCTGCACTATTCCGCCCGTTTCTTCCTCAATTGCTGCCATTGACCTTCCCTCGTGGAGCTAGAGCTGCGTTGAATTGGAAAAGCCTCAATTGACGTGACCTCGGTATTTCATGAAAGCGAATGAATGTGGCGCGGAGGAAACCGGCATCAGAGGGTTAGGGTTCGCTTTCTTATCGTGCCTTATCACCGAATGACTTCATTCGTTACATTCATGCTTCGATATCATATTTTCTTCCCCTGGAAATTTGGCACGGCCGTTCTCGTTTCCTCCCTCTATCGACGGTTCTACACCAGCACGGCTGTTCTTGTTACGGGTCATTAGCTATGGGGCTAGTTTGCAGGCAGTAAATAAAACCTTTAATTGAGCAAACTCCTACAGCTTGTGTGATCCCGTAGTTGCAGGGTGCTACAAAATGAGTGAAGAACTCGACCAAATCCCGTCTCTTAGAAGACACCTGAGTCGAAAATAGTAATTACTTACAGGAACTCCTGGTTTGGTGATCTCTTCATCAAAAAAAGTTTCCCGAAACCCCTTCACTCCTGGAAAGTCACCACGCTATGCTCAAAATAATTCTAAACCGCTAGACGTGGGGGAAACCGCGCGCAACAACATGTACAAAGGAGATAACAAACGTCTCCGATATATTTTTGAAAGAGGGTGCAACAGCGATGTCCTTATTGATACTATCGCTCGCCCGTAGGGCATGAGATGCACAGTCCTCAGATATTGAAGTAGCTGCCTATGCAAAATGGCGCTAGGGGGCGGTTTTCAGGTACTCAAAATCCATATTCGTCTTAGCCAGCTTCAAGGAGAAAAGAAAAGAAAGCACCGGGGACGAAGAATGAGTGAACATGAAAGGAGAGATAGCCTAGGAGCTCTAATCCTCAGGGAAGGCTCCAGGGGGTTGCGGTACCGCATCATCGACCACCTTCGGAGTCTCCGGAGTCTCCGGAATCTCCGGGATCTGCGGTTCACTTTGCTGATCAGAAGCGCTACCAACTGAGTCAGAAGCACCGTCAACAGAGGTAGCTAGGTTCTTCTCCAACCACTTTTCTCTGAGCACCTGATATATAAAATTCAGCTGCGCATCGCTCTGAACCATAGTCATCCTCTGTTCCCGAAGGTTGTTCACCGTCTTAAACACCAAATCCAAATTGGGATCAGCGTTGACAGCATCTTCAATAGACCCGTCAACCATCTCCTGCAACAAGTGATCAAGTGCAATAAATGTCCCAGACCTTCCTACGCCCGCGCTGCAGTGAACAATTCGCGGATTATTTGGTACCGTATTGTATTCTTCTGAGAGCTTGATGAGTCGAAGCAGGGCTGTTCGATTTTCACCTTCCGGGACGCAGAAATCTGGCCAACCAGAGAATAGGAGATGCCAGACCGTTTTTTCCTCTTCGCCAACAGTCAGGACCATTTTGCGAATTGTGGACCGCGATTCTGTATCTTGCGAAACTGACAACAACTTGACGGTCGCCTTGAACCCATCACTAAACTCGTCCTCGTCGTTGACAGTCAGCTCGTCATTGGTCTCGGGGCTTTCGGGAAAATATTGGAAACATTTGTCCCGGCCAGCCTCCCACGTTTGGGTGAGCATTACGATCACCACAGGATTTGCTGTTTCATGCCATATCATACGCCAAATATGACTAAATTGCCCTTGTTTGGGTCCCTATGGTATATCACTGTCAGTTTTATACAATTTCCTGAACAGAAAAGCACTAAGATAGCGTACCTGAGTGGCGATGTATTTTTTGTCCTTCCCAGGCTTCAAGCTGTGCAGAATAATTGGCGAGGCATTGATATAGTCGCAATGGTCGGTAGGGACTCGCAAATGGATTCGATTTTTGGCCCATGGGTACACATTGACATATCTGTTGCGCACTTTGGTGTCTGGAGTATGTTCAACCGTCCATGGGGAGTCCGGGTCAGACTCTTGACTCTTTTGGATACGCTCGCGTTGTAGCCATTCAAGTTCCTGGAACTTTTCTGAGATTTCTAGAGGCCGTTATAGCGAGACGGTTAGCTGCAGCGCTTGCCAAGATCATCCGAGATGCAAGACAAAAATTATACGCACCTGGCCTCGTCTGGCGTAGGAATGCAGGAACGCAGTCGGCTTCGTCCATGCGCTCCTCTGATGCCTTCCCTGCCGAATGGGAAGAATTGGAACGATTGCTCTCCGTAGATCGCGATCGCTTGGACAGGGCGCTGTACGGTCGTTTAATGTCGAGAGAGGCGGTCATATCCTTGATTTTGGCAGCAGCGCGTCGCCGCCGAGAAATGAGTACCGGATTCAGTTTGCTTGACTGCTCCCAAGGAGAGAGCAAGTGAGACAGTCGGAATTATATGGGAAAGAGGGATTGATATCTTTCTGCTAAAGTAGATTCGGAATCTTAGAAGGAATACCTACTGTCTGAGTGTTGCCTAGCACTCTCTTGTGCACTCCAGAACCACGACAGTGTAAAGTGGCAGTCTGAAGATTACTGTTCCAAGAAACTGTTCTGGATGGTATGGTCACAAATCCTTTGTCACTAGGTGATAATGCACGTAGGAGCCTGGTCTTTGAGAGGCACATAGAAGTAGGTAGAATTAAGTCGGTTGAGAAATACCTACTCCGTACTTGTTTAAGCAGCGAATTTCATATCGCTTCTGCCACATGATTTTCGGTTCCAAAAACCATCCATCATTCGTTCAACGTATGCATTCAGAAGCCATCGTTGAAGCAACAACCCACTCTGTCAGGATCGATCCCGCGGAGGATTACTGAACTGTGTATTATGTGAAGTGGCAATGTGGATTCGGGTTTTTGAGGTTTGTCCATGTTAACCAGAAGATCTGGAGAGATATCCAGAATACCTGAGCTAACAATATGAAAATTCCTTTCCTCTATGTAGATATGGTTAACAGCTCGGGTAAGGAAGATCCTTGCCTCTATGAATGATTTCGTAGACTGACTTTGTATCGATGAAATAGCTGCTCCGGAGTCCTGTCTTCCATCGAGCCGTTCAAAATTTCCACAAAAGGATACAAAATTTTAGTCACGGAAAGGACCCATCTGAAATGGGTGGCACAAACATAGAGAGTGGGGGAATTCTTCTACCAACCGATCGACGTCTCGATGCTTATGCTAATGGATATAATAGCTTCGGGTCCTGGCACTTCGGATGTGAGGAATTTTCTAAAGTATTATATGGATGAGCTCAGGGAACAGATCCGTGGCGGGCCACCGAGAAAGTGACGCACCACATCCAAACGATCGTTCGGAAATTTGGACATCAGGGTATGGCTATAAAGGTGGCGCGGCGTTCTGAGGTTTGAGAATATGCTGGTAAACTTTTTCGTGGCCAGATGACGATGTAAATCAAACAACTCTATTCTCCTGTTTGGCTGAAGTTTTGCCAAAATACTGTTATATCCAGCACCGGACACTAAATTGGGCTTCTTCGACGGATATCCGTGTCATTTGGCTCTCATTCCGTCCGAAGAGCGATACACTTCTGGCAGCTCAATCAGTCTCCTTTGTTGCTGGCGACTGGTTTGCCTCACCATGTGGATTTATCATCTTGGAGTGCACATTTAATAAGATGCCTTTTATGTTTCGCAACTACTTACGGGTCGATGACGAAAGGGACTGGGCTCTCAATGAACCAATGATCTGCATGGGGTTCGGACGGAAGACGTCATACTGTACAAGCAACCTCATTTTCCCAGCCAACGTCCTTAAGCAATTGACTCGCAAAATTTCTACATTTATGGTCAAGTGTTTTAATATCTAATATGCCTTCAGCAATTGTTACAGGCGCTACCGGTACTCAATACCAGTTAAATATCATGAGAGCGTCTCACTAACGCTGATTTCTCAGGTATTCTTGGTCGTGAAATCGTTTTTGCTCTGGGCAGAGACCCGCAGAAATGGCAGACCGTGCATGCCCTATCCCACAACCAGAAAGAAGAATACCCATCTAACGTCAAGCACGGAAAAATTGATCTCACCGCCAGTGCACGGGATCTTGCAACGCAATTGAAGGGTGTAGAAGGAGAGTATCTGTTTTTTGCTGCGTATATTCAAAAAGACACTGAGCAAGAGAATTGGGACGCCAATGGTCAGCCTTCCGTTGCGAACATAAATACAGCAAGGCCAATCCTGTAGAGGTTTCAAGAATACTGATAGCCGCAGGTTCCATGCTCAAGAACTTCCTGGACGCCCTAGTAATCACCGGTGCTGAGAAGAAGCTCAAGAGAGTTATCCTCACGACCGGCGCAAAGCAATATGGTGTCCATCTAGGACCAGCCAAGAATCCCATGGAGGAGACAGATCCGTGGATTGAAGGCCCGGATCGACCTCCAAATTTCTACTATAACCAGCAGAATATCTTGAAGGAGGCTGCTAAGAGTAAGGGATGGGATTGGGTGAGTAAAAGTCTCGTTACCAGCTGTTATGGCTGTCAATAGCTGACACGGTGGTTGTTCCCTCAGGTGGTGACGTACCCAAATGATGTTATTGGATTTGCCCGAGGTACTGTGTGCATCTTCATTCTATGTCTATCATGAAAACCGCTTGGTTCTAACTGAACGTAGGAAACTTCATGAACCTCACTACTGCCCTTGCCCTATACGCTACCGTCTGTAACGAACTGGGTGTGCCGCTACTTTTCCCTGGCAGTGAACGCTTCTATAGCGGATTCGATTCCTTCACGTCCAGTAAACTACACGCCCGTAAGGCTCCCTTTTACTGAACCTAGTGTAGCCATTAACTCGATCTTGAAAAATAGAATTCAACCTCTGGGCCGCACTCGAACCAAAATGCGGCAACCAGGCTTTTAATGTCGTAAATGGCGACACAGCATCCTGGCAAGCTCTTTGGCCTAAACTCGCCGCCCGATTCAAGTGCCGCATTCCGGCATCCCAATTCTCCCTCCCCGCGCCTTTCGCATCACACGCAGATCTGCATCCGCGACCCCCTGCAGCAGATGTGGCGGCCCAAGCCGGTCTGGAAGGCCACATTAAGCAGGGAGCGGTAGATCAAAGAATCAATTTGACGAAGTGGGCGCGTGATGAGAAGGTTAACCAAGCGTGGGAGAGGATTATGAAGAGAGAGGATCTGGATGGTGAAACGTGGAAGAAGGCGACTTGGGCCTTCTTGGGGTTTGTGCTGGGAAGGGACTATGATGTGGTTATCAGTATGAGCAAAGCGAGGAAGCTTGGCTGGACGGGATATGTTGATTCGTGGGAAGCGCTTAGTGATGCATTTGATGAGTTGGAGGAGCAAAATTTCGTTCCGAAGACGAGGAGCTAAGTATATATGTACTTTAAATGCTCGCACTGCGAAGTGCTCGATGATTTCGTAAAGCGCCTTAATGACGAAATTACTCTCACAGCAGTCTAAATACAACAACCACTATTTCAGACTATATTAACTAGCAATCCAAGAAGACGTCAAGAGCAATATATATGAAAGGGCGAAGGAGAGAAGGAAAAAAAAAAAAAAAAAAGTTGTCATGCCATCTCAGGGAATCGAACCCCGATCTCCCTACAAACCCAAACGCCTTTTGAAATCAAATGGGTATCATAAACGGAAATTCAAATATTACAGATCCTTGGGTGTGCTACCAACTGCACCAAGACGGCTGTTGGAATGTCGCCGCTAATTTGTTTAAGTCGCCCCAAGGAAGGGGGGGCTACCGCGTTGCGGCGTGCACCAACATAAACAAACACAACAAACACAACACAATGGAATACAGGGAGATTGGATGTATGTACAGTTGCTAAGTCGAGGTTTTTAGTTGTTTTGGTTGTTTTGGTTTTACTTCTCTTGAGGAAATGGACATGTGTATATGTCTGAATCTGTTTGCGCGTGAGTGGTGTTCTCTTTCAGACGTGGAAGATGTTGTGTGGAAGGAGTACTGGACCTGAAACTCCACACCGACACCATACCAAAATGCGATGCTTGCACGACTAGATTGTGCATATCCTAAACCTAAACACGGAAGCCTACTATCGTTTCTGGCTGTGCTGTGGAATTCTTCGGTCAATGGGCGGAATGACATTGCTCGTGGATAGTTCAAGATCATAGATATATGGTGACTAGATACTATGCTGATATAGTGATTCTCTTCTAGGACCTAGCTACCCAACTCTACCCTCCTTTCTAACACCGCCCTAGCCTCGCTCTCCGTCAAAAGACCTAAACCCAGCTCCTCCATAGCCTCCTTTGCTTTCTCATTGCTCGCAAACAATCGTTTCTCAATATCATGCAAACTCACTGACGTTCCATCTCCTCCGTTACCATCGCCGTGGATCGGCAGACTGAGCAGAGTAACCCCTTCATGTAGCCTTCTCATACCCACTTCACCTTGCCCTTCGCCTAGCCACATGTCAAAGAGGTCCCAAACAGCAGAAACATCGCGGAAGAATTGCGTGGCGCCAGTGGTGGAGAACGTGTTGCGCATGAGCACATAGTCCCAGAAATATTGCTGCAGGAAAGACGCTAGTTTGCGGAAGATGCGGCGCAGAGGGGCGGAAGCGAGAGTGTGGGAGAGGAAGGAGAGGTATGTGGTGAGTTGTCGGATCGGTGGGTCGAGCTCAGGGGTGACGATAATAGTGGAAATGGAAACGTCTGAATTGAGTGACGACCACGTAGATCTACGCAGATCTAGTTCAGTACTGATACTATACATGGGTATAGTTGGGTTTTTCGGACTCACATTCGGGAGTAGGGCCTGATAGTTTCCTTCATATTGCTCACAAGTAGTTCCACGATGAGCCCTTCGGTACGTACGCGAAGCTCCTTAAACGCGCCAGCGCTCTCGTCAAAAAGCCCTCCAGTGTCATCGCCCGAGCCTACGGTGCTAGACGTACGGTCCGTGACATCTTGAACACTCATAGGTCCCGCCAAATTCTCACCCTTGTTCCCTCTAGCCTTCTCTTGAAGCTCTTCCCAGAGTTCAAGGAAGAACTATGAAATGAATCGGTTAGAACAACCAACCCATAAAGCATCTTGTGGGGGTCTAGAAGGCCTACAATATCATCGCTCCAGTCTCGCATAGCCTTCTCAAGATACTCTGCGCTGCCGTAGACTCGGCATAGTCTTTCTAACCCCCCTACTCCTGCCAGGCTGGCCTGGTCTTCTTTGCTAACCCCCTGCACGGCTCGAGCGATGGAAGACGTCAAGACCATGTAAGCCTCTAATGCGGAATGAAGGCGATTATGAAATTTATCAAGGATAGCAATCTGAATATCGATCAGGAAACGCAACTTTTGGGAGAAAGATGTCAGTGGTCGATAGCGGTCTTGATGAGACAAAATGGTCAGCTTGAGCGCAAATTATCATTAATCAAGACAAGAGGTGAATAACCTGTAATTGTCTCCAGCAAGTCCTTCAATCTAAAAGCCGACTTCGTTGATTTTGTCATCGAAGGATCAACACTGTCATAATCGATCTCCCAGGCGTCTTTTGTAGCTACAATAGTCTGATATCTCGAAAGAGCAACTGTTCTTGGGCAAGCATAATCAGCCCAGCCTAAAGCAAACTGGTTAGGATCAGACGACAGTGAGTTGACTTACACTCTTTCTCTACATTAAGCCACCTGGCAAACCAATCCTGCTTCACAAGGACTTCCCATGTTAGTCCTTTCCATTTTTCTGGACTTCCCCCCCTTTCGTAGTTCCACTCGTCTCGTAGGGTTGCGTCGAAGGTGATTAACTCATGAATGAAGTGACTTAACAACTGGGGTTGTTCAGCAATCTCGGGCAGGAGGTGCAAAATCTTTCGTCTCAACATTGGAAGCAAAGATGTAATAAATGCGGATGTGGAGTCAATATAAACAGGGTTGAGCCCTATATCTGATCCGGTAAATTTTGAACGTAGAAGAGGCTCTAGGTTTTGCGATAAAAAATCACAGTACATATTCAGAAGACTGACGACATGGGAGAGAAAGAATTCGGGCTGAAGCCGTTAGCGATATGATTTAATACTCGTTCACGGCTGGAGATTCGAACCTTGTCTATTCTGTTGGTTGGTTTGTTGCCATCGAAATGATATCTGAACCTAAGCTCTAAAGGCTTCACCATCACTTCCAACGGTAGTAGAACCAATGGCTCTTTCTCATCGCCATCTTTTCTCTTACTATTGTCATTTGCTGTAAGAAATCTACTATGGTAATTAGTTTATATATAGCCTGGTCGCCAATGGACTCACGCAGCATCCTAAAGGAAGCACATTGCTCATGGAAACCACTCACGGTCTCTGCAGTTCTAGAAGATTTGCAACTGCCTCTCTCCATTCATTTTGATTGGCCCCTCTGATTCTTACTTCTTTGTCTGGCCACTTTATTTTGTTTAACAGAGCCTGTAATTCATTCCCCAGTGCCTCTTTTAGCTGTTTAAATAGTGTGATTGAAACACTTTCAACGTGGTCAACAAGATGTGGTGCCGCACCCTCAGCGGCTGGTTGTAGCGATTGTAGGGCTTGAGAGAGATTTTGTAGACGGGCGTATAACTTCAAGGCTGCGCGGGGAGATACTTTGAGTTTGCTACGGGCTTCCATGCTTCTCAGAGTTATAGCTGTCAGTATACTGCTAGCAATGTGATACTTGGGAGCGCATGGAAATACCTAAGCTCCTCAACCTCGTTCAACAGCTCAACATAGCCTTTCGCGATATCCAAGGCTCGCAATTTCTCCATACTACTCTCAAACCTTCGGGCAGCTTCATCACTTGTTTTAGAGCTTGTCACTATCAGTAACCGGTGATCTATATCAGCTTGCAGGGCTTGAAAAGATTCTGCTTGTTGGAGTACGGAGGATGCATGCGACTTGGAGGCTTCGTGCGCTTTATCGAGAGATATTTCTGCTTCTTGAAGCTAGACACCCCTAAGCTAGCGAGCGGAGTGAGGTTATAACTAAATAAAATAAAAAAACTTACCTGTCTGATGAGTAAATCATGTTGACTCTTGACGCTAAGCAGTATAGATTCGAGATTCTCCAAATCGTCGAAAGTCTGCAATTTGTCGTTGAGATAGTCCTCCACACGAATGTCCCGTTCGTGCCCTAACCCAATCCCGGAGTCTCTCGTTATTGCCGTATCATTCATAGTTGCCATGGTTATTCCGGTCGTTGTTGTTGACAGCTTGATCGACAACTGTGCAGATGCTTGGCATGGAGGCTCCGCGAGCCTCTGTATCAATGACGTCGTCATCTGACCTTCCAACATCACAACTCTGAGCCATGGTCCGATAGCATTGCGGCCTACAGAAAACATGGCTGCGAAGAGGCGGAAGAAGAACAGTGACGGTTCTTCACTGCAAGCGACTCGAACCTTGGATTACTTCTTTGGTAAAAAAAAGAAAAACACACAGGAAGATATATCTACATCCAAACTCGGATTAACGGACGAAGAGCTAGCAAGGAAGCTACAAGAAGAGTGGGTAGAAGAAGTTCCGCAAGCAGACTGCCGTCATGAGAGCCCATCGGATTTGATACCAGCAGAAGGAGACGAGGGTGGGAAGCATGTCCAAAGGGAAGGCAATGGTCTTGTTGATACTGAGTCTCATACGTCTCCGCTTCCCTTGAAGACTGACCCTGCCCCAAAGATGCCCCAGCAAGCAAATCTTGCTCTACAGTCTGTCCTATCAACAGAGGATTCCATCTCTTCGACGGTTCCTTTCGATGAGGATCCTCTTGTTTTTACGCCACAAAAATACGTTGTCGAGCTGCAAAAACATTGGGCAAATGAGAATGGAGATTCTTCTTACGCACTTTTAGCGAGATGTTTTGTATTGATAAATAGCACAAGGAGCAGGATTAGGATTGTGAACACTCTGGTAAATTTTTTGAGAACTCTCATCGAGGGAGATCCTGGAAGCTTGCTTGCCTCTGTAAGTCTAGAACTGTTTCTGCAAGCCCTTTAATGTACCCTCGAGCTCCTACTTTGAAGGCCATTACACTGCAGGATTAGATCTTTCGCTATTTCCACTTACATATGACGAATTATGTCTTCGAGATTTGTTTGTTCGGCATGACTTTTTTGCTCCAAATAAACTTCTTCGTTTTCATTATTATTCACGCTGCCTTGCGAGCAAGGAGCCTAGACAGATAGTATTCACGTTGGTTCGCTGCTTTATTCCTTGACCATTCTAAGCCATTCATTCAATCTTAGCGTTTCCTTTTCTAACAATATCCGCCTTAGGTTTGGCTAGCCACGAATGCTATCTCTCCACCTCACCTATCGCTTGAACTTGGTCTTGGTGGAAGTGCAATCTCTAAGGCCCTGAAGAAAGTTTGTGGTTTGGACAGCCAGTCATTGAAAACCATATACAACAAATATGGTGACGCCGGAGATGTTGCCTTTGAAGCAAAAAAGAGGCAAGGTTACACACTGCGAAAACCGAAACCGCTATCTATCAAGAGCGTCTATCAGTCTCTTGTGAAGATTGCAAATACTAAAGGAACTGGAAGTCAGGAGGTCAAGCAGAGGATAGTGGAGAGATTATTGCAAGATGCGCGAGGAGGGGAAGAAAGTAGATATATTGTGAGGACCTTGGTGCAACATGTAATTCCCAAGCCCTTTCCATATCTTGTAGGCTATTGGCTAACCCTCGTTAGCTTAGGATTGGTGCTGTGAAAACAACAATGTTGATTTCTCTCTCACGGGCGTTTCTCCTTTCTTGCCCACCAGGTAGCCAGTACCCCGTTCGTGTTCAATCAGAACTTAAATCGTTGTCAAAAGACGCACTCACGGAAGTCTTCGCCAAAGCAGAGGAAACTGTAAAAGCTTGCTTTGCTCGCCACCCCGACTACAACGATCTGGTCCCATGCTTGCTCGAAGTAGGGGTTTCCAATGAGCTCCAGCTGCGCTGTGGCCTTAAGCTTCATGTACCGCTAAGGCCAATGTTAGGAAGTATTACCAGAGATCTTGGTGAAATGCTCACAAAGCTGCAAGGAAGGAACTTTAGCTGCGAATATAAATATGATGGCCAGCGTGCTCAAGTACACTGCGATGACCGCGGCAGGGTATCGATATTCTCAAGGCATCTGGAACTGATGACAGGAAAATACCCTGATTTGGTAGCGTTGGTGCCTCAGATCCGGGGAGAAGGTGTTGGTAGTTTCATCATGGAGGGAGAGGTGGTCGCGATTGATCGCGAGTCGGGTAACGTAAAGAATTTTCAGACCCTAGCCGGTAGAGGGAGGAAAGATGTTCTCATCGGAAGTGTGAAAGTTGATGTTTGTCTGTTCGCTTTCGATCTCATGTACCTGAATGGGGAAGAGCTGCTAGGCCGGCCATTCCGGGAGAGGAGAGAGCTGCTACGGAGTCTATTTGTTGAAGTTCCAGGAAAATTTACCTGGGTAAAGAGCATCGATGCTACTCCTGCCGACTCAGAAGCCATCCTGGAGTTCTTCAAATCTGCCACTGATTTCAAATGCGAAGGCATTATGGTGAAAGTACTCGATAATGCGGTGGATCATGCCTTACAGCGTGCGGCAGAGGATACCGACGATCTACTATCACAACATCCTCCACAAACAAGTCCCAAGAAGAACGGTAAATCCAAGACTTCTACAGACAGGGAGAAGGAAAAGGAAAGGGGAATGCGCCGCAAGGCTCTTCTTGCTACTTACGAACCCGACAAACGCCTTGATTCCTGGCTTAAAGTCAAAAAAGACTACCACATAGCAGCCGACACCCTCGACCTAATCCCCATCGCCGGCTGGCACGGACAAGGCCGCAAAGCGCAATGGTGGTCCCCAATCCTCCTTGCCGTCCGTAACCCCGACACCGGCAGCCTCTCCGCCGTCTGCAAAGCCATATCAGGATTCACCGACAAATTCTACGCGTCTCACAAAACCAAATACGCCTCGGATTCCTCCAACGTGATCTCACGCCCCGCATACATCGAGTACAAAGGTCCCGAGCCAGATGTCTGGTTTGAGCCTCAAGAAGTGTGGGAGATGGCATTCGCGGATATCACGCTAAGTCCTGTTTATACGGCCGCGATTGGTCTGGTGAGTGAAGAAAGAGGGCTGAGTCTGAGGTTTCCGAGGTTTTTGAGGAGGAGGGAGGATAAGGGGATAGAGGAGGCGTCGACGGCGGAGTTTTTGGCGGGGTTGTTTTGGAAGCAGGAGGGCAGGGATAGGGAGGGTCTATATGATGCCGCTGTAGACGCGGTGAGAATAGAAGATAGAGGGGAGGAGTCGGAAGATGATGATGAATGAGAGGACGGTCAGTACGTACGCCAATTGAAGGTGTGAGCTTTTCGAATAGTTAATGTGTCTAATGGAATGGGAGAGCAGAGACATTAGTTGGATGGGCCTAGGCGAAATTCTCAGGATTTTAAATTAAAAGAAAGCTTAGATACATCCAGCATCGGTGGTAAACTTTTAGTCTTGGTAGTTTAGATTGCTTCAAGGAAGCTAATTTACTTGCACTTGTGCTGTGCTGCAGTGCGATTTTCGCCCTGTTGGGTTACCATTTTTACCTTTTGGGGCTACCATTTCGCATTGTGGAAATACCGGTCCCCATAATAAAAAAAGCGTTATATAATCATCAAGAAAATAGAGATATGCTGGATCTTCTAACGTTTGGATTACAATTACAACATGGGTTTCACATCATCCGCAACCGTGAAAGGAGCTTCTGTCTTGGAGCGGACCTCATCGACTGTTACTCCATCGGCTAGTTCGATGAGTGTTAAACCTTTCGAGAAGTCGACGTCGAAGACGCACTGGAGATGATAATAAAGCAATTAGCTGAAGTTATTTGGAAGGCATTATAGATAGCAGGTTGTATTGTGCTAAGGAGAATAGGGGGTGGGTTCATACGAGTTCGGTTATGATGCGAGAGACGCATGATTTGCCTGTCAAGGGGAAGATGCATTGTTTTACGATCTTGGGGTTGCCGTTCTTGTCTGTGTGCTCCATGGTCACGACGACTTTGGTAGCGCAAGGGTTGGAGACGAGGTCCATGGCGCCGCCGAAGCCTTTTATTTTGCCAGGGAGCATCCCTAAGGCGAGAGGGGGAGGGGGGGTTATGAGTGTGTTTTCTTTAGTGGTTCCAAAATTCAAAAGGGTTTCTGATGGGGTTTGAAAGGGAAAGGATAGGGGGGGGCTTACAGTTAGCTAAATCGCCAAATGCACTGACTTGCATAGCGCCGAGAATGGTAAGGTTGATCCTCCCGGCTCTAATCATTCCAAACGACTCCTCAGATCCAAAGCACGAGGCACCCTTATTGAGCGTCACCGTTTCTTTTCCCGCATTGATGAGATCCGGATCCTCAAGACCCCTTTGCGGGTACGGCCCGAGGCCCAGAATGCCGTTCTCGGACTGCAATTGCACCTCAACGGACGGATCTACAAACGATGGAGCAAGCATGGGCATGCCAATGCCTAAGTTGGCGTACATGCCGTTCTTAAACTCCCTTGCAGCACGTCGGACGATACGCTCGCGCTTGCTGGCCGTCTCTCCTGTACCTAATGCTGATTTCTTCTCCTCGCTTGGATCCTTGGCAAACGTGTACTTCTCGATTTTCTTCTCTGCTGTTGACTGGATGACTCGCTTGACGTAGATCCCCGGTAGATGGACGGCAATAGGGTCGATTTCGCCAGGCTCCACGATATGTTCTGCTTCCACTATGGTCATTCTTGCATTGCGACCCATGGCGCCGTTGAAGTTGGCGGCCGAATAGCGAAATTGGCAGTTTCCAAGTTTGTCCGCTTTCCAGGCTTTGACAAACGCGTAGTCCCCTTTGATGGACTCTTCCATTACGTAGCACTTGCCGCCAAAAACTTTGACGTCCCGCGGCTGCGAGTATTGTGCTACGGAGCCGTCGGGTTTATGTAATAATGGAAGTTCACCCGTCTGCACAACCGTACCAACGGCAGCCGGTGTGTAGAATGCGGGAATGCCTGCTCCACCGGCTCTACATCGTTCGGCCAGCGTGCCCTGTGGAACTAACTCCAGCTCGATCTCCCCTGAGAGGTACATCCGCTCGAATGTCTTATTCTCTCCAACATACGATGCAACCATCTTCCTGATCTGCTTTGATGCCAGCAAGAGCCCCAAGCCCGCA
Source organism: Sabuloglossum arenarium (assembly GCA_022345705.2). Taxonomy (NCBI): domain Eukaryota; kingdom Fungi; phylum Ascomycota; class Geoglossomycetes; order Geoglossales; family Geoglossaceae; genus Sabuloglossum; species Sabuloglossum arenarium. The sequence goes on from JAJDMY020001022.1 coordinate 63,679, forward strand.
CCATCAACTCCAGCGTTATTCGAAACAGCAGTCAGGCCACTAATTTCGGGGTTCTTAAGGACCTCATTGATGAGAGTATCGGGGACGCCGCAGAGACCAAACCCACCTGCTAGAAGCGTCGAGTTGGATTTCATGTCTTTGATTGCTTCAGCAGCAGAGGGGAGGACTTTGTTGATCTCATGTCGCCGCGACGTCGAGGCGAATGTGCGGGCAAGTAAGAAAATGTGCTAGTCTCGTTAGCATGCATCATGAGGATATCTCGACGTCAATTGCATACTTTTGACGACGGTTTAGTGGTCTGTCCTACAATCCGCAAGCACAACATTGCTATCGACACCGTAGTGATTACTGCGGGTGACAACAATACTAGAATCGTGACCAGTGTAGATGAAGAAAATGAGAGGAAAACCCCAACAAGCTTCAACTCACAGCAATTTGACAGCTAGGAACACACAGGAGTTTCCTAGACTCTTATACATGGCCGAGCTCTTCTCGGCCATATTCCGTGTTCGACTTGCCGTTGCTAACCCTCTGCTGACCGCGTGCCATCCGAGGCGATGCGGCATTGTCTTTACCCGACCGTCTACCGCAAGAATGCTTCAGCTCTGTTAAGGCAAATCGCACCAAGTATGTTGAGTCATCGAAGCTAGACTTGGCTGCAAAGAATTTCACCGTATAGGAGTCGTCACGAAATCTGTGGACAATTCAAGGCCGTGTTCGAACGATTTGTTCAACCGCCGTTATCGATAGGCTAGACTCCTTACCTAGCTGAGATGCAGCAGAGCAGGAGTACCCGTGACCGCGTCTTCTCTCAGTCTCATACCAAGAGCGTGACCTGTGGAGATTCTTGTGTAACCGATCCGTTTCCCACGTTCTCGTCTAAAATCTTTCTTTGCAGATCGAGTGGATGCGTAAGCCATCCTGCTATGGCATTGGCCATTTCCAGTATGGAATTGGGGAATTGGCCTTGTGGGGCCCTGCAGCTGACGTCACAGCGAGCACGGCGATCGGGCCATCGTTAGCGATCTCGCGATCCTCGATTCCATGCACCTCGCCGACCATCGAACTTTTGGTGTGTCTTTTGTCGTTCAGATTCCCAACACCCAACAGGCTCTATAAGTAGCCAAATTGCAGTCATGCAGCTGATTCAACTGCCGTCCGCCCCCTGGCTCTTTCCGACAAATCCCATTATACAGGATGGTGACCTGGTCTGCGGTCTTCGAACCCGTACTCTACGTTCGATAAACCTCTATCGGGGCGACTCATTGTCTATTAACTCGAGCGGCCTGATTTCCCTGGAGAATGCAGATGCTGCGCGTAGCATTTGAACAAGTTGCTTACTGCGTTGCACCGTATGTTCTCTCAAGCGGCTAGTGATGATGGAAATCCTCGAGCCTGCAGTGGCTCCATCTTGCCAACAACTGTCGCTGGCGGTTGCTCTGGTCCTTCGGGGAAGGCAAGCGGAGTAACAGGATCTCCGGTAACAGACGATGGAGGACATCATCCCGATGTGTCCGGCGCTGGGGGCCGTTTGCGTGATTCTACGAACAGCCCGGAATCGAGTCCGAATGGAGATAGTAGTGCAAAGAGTTGGTTCAATAACTACAATAGTAACGTGCAGAATAACCATGGGGCGGATTTCATGGATAGTAGGTGCCTTACATTCCATTGTTGGACAGTACTGTTATAACAATTATAGCAGACGATCCACCTTATTACGTAAACGAGGAGTATCGCTATAGACGGGAGATATCCGATAATAACATTGGAGGGTTTTTAGGCTTACCAGCCAGGAATTTTAGTGGGGATGGTAGCGAGGAACTGGAGGAGTTCAGGAGTGTAATCGATGACCTAACGGTTGAGAATAAGGAACTGAAGCAGAGGCTGAGAAGGCTCGAAACTCTGCACTGCTCACACATGGAGGGAGATAAGCTCTTTGAGATCAAGATGCACGGTTTGCCGTTAAATAAAAAGAGAAAGTTGGAAGGGTTGTTGAGGGGTTTTGTCGCAGATCTCAAGCAGAGTCCGGATATGCGCAACAGCCATCCGACGTCACAGCACTCTTCAGACTCGCTGGAGAAAGTTCCCTCTGATGACTTGTCTTCCACCTCAGATCCTGGGTTTCGAGATTCAGCTTACGATTCGCTTCCCACGTCTGGACGCGCCTCAAAAGAGGTACCTTTCTCAAAACCCCGCTTCAAACAACATAAGTCAAGGAGGACTAGGGAACAGATATTGCCGACAAATGTGGGTGGCACTAAACAAAGGGTGCCTACCAAACGCACTCCTCTGATCTCTGAGAGAGCCAAGATGATGCCTGTTGTGCGAAGGCTAGAGCAGTTGTTCACTGGGCGTAAGGCTACTGGCATCGGAAGTGATCTACGACAGCATTTCGTATCGCGACCCGCCACTCCCGCCAGCAAAGAATCAGGAAGTCGGCAAGCTTCAGGGGAGGGTCTACGAGAGGCGTGCATTTATCCAGCTGATGCTGAAGTTTCAATTGACTCTGCGAACGAACTTCGAAAGAGTGGACGGTCAATGGCCTCACCATGTCCTGGTGATCCTGGCAAAGGGCAATCTTCCACCCTAAGCGCTATATGCTCCGTGGATGGGGTTCAAGAACAGCGTCCGACTCGGCCGTTTGATTTGGACCTCAACCGGGCTCAGCATCCGGCCGAGAACATTAATTATATCCGCCATCTTGGGATTTGTTCTCCAAAACAAAACTTCGATACATCCCATCCGCAAGATGAGGGCTGGGTTTATCTTAACGTTCTCATGAATATGGCCCAACTTCACACCATCAATGTGACCCCTGAATTTGTTAGGAAAGCAATCACTAACCTTAGCGATAAGCTCGAATTGTCCGCCGATGGTCGAAAGATCAGATGGAGAGGGGGGACTGAAGGCACCGACCTGACAAGTGATAGCGGTATCAGTGGTGGGGAACGAGGCAGCTCAAATCTTCCGGTTGAGGGACTTAGTGCTGGTGGAGATGCCATTAAGAGGCGGAAACTTGGCCATGGTCTATACGAGCGAAGGGATAATGGCGATAGAGGAGAGCATTTCCCAACGGCGATATCGAATAAACGACGGATGTCCCATTGTGGAGGGATCGGATCCGAGCAGGGACCGGTGCTCCTCTACCCTTCCAAGGACACAACGTTTGAGTACAGGCCACTCTTCTTCCATGGGAACGCCTGCGATGAAGATGGCGGATATCCCAGCGTGGAAAACTCCTATTCTGCAAGCTCTTCCCAGGCTGAGTGTACATCTTCAACTCTTGAAGCCCAACATGATCGTCTACTGCTTAGCCGTAACAGACAGTCGCTTAGACGTAGGGGAGAGGGCGGTCCGATTATCTTCTTCAATGGAGCGGATTTCTGTACTGATCTTAGCGGGAGCGGAAGCGATTTTTCATCGAGTTATTCGAGTCCATCATCTGCTGGCGGCGACACATGCACTCGAGATGATAAGAATGTTTTGGGTTGTTCACGTCCGCCAGTTGCGCGAACGGCATCTGGTTCAAAGAACTTTTCCCACCCGCTCACGGAGTCCCATCTCGCTGGCTCTGAAGAGGAATCATCCGACACAAGCAGCGACAAGGTCCTCGAGGAGAATGTTGTAGCACTGTCCAACTTCAAAATTTCGCCTCGGTCAGTCCCGAGCGGTGATGAACAGATCATCCCACCTATTGAGCTCAGGGCCTCCGGCGTTGGGGGGGTACAACCGAGCGACAACTTCGCAATTAACGTGTCTTTAAGTGCCGCTGAAAACACAACGCTAGGTTCAGGATCACGTTCACCAACGTCAAGCTCACGCGTCTGCAACGTGGTTCGCAAGATTCTAGAAACTTCAGCAGCTGAACTCGGAAGCTACAGTTCGAGAGCTTGTCCCAAGTCTGCAAAAGAGCATCTCGATCCGCCCATCAGGTATGAGATCATCTCCGCAGTTCGTGTCGACCTTCCTCCATTCCGACTACCTCCTCCAACATATTTTTTCAATGCATCGTCCTCTTCCGAGGACTTTTCTAGTGATAGTAATGATAGTGGTGTCCTGGCTATGAATGGCACTTCACAATCGTCATACAACAACCAAACTACTAAATATTCTGGGTATAACGAAGTGTTGGGAAATTCTTCTTCCATCAGCTTCCTTCCCTCGAGACATATACTGAACGCAAATGCTGCCGCCGGGACGGTGGATGAGGATGAGGATGCAGGCGACACGCAACTGGATTTTGAAGACGATGAGATTGAAGTGGGAAGTTCGGCTACTATGGCTGAAGGAAGTGATGGATCTGGATATGAGAGTGGTGACGACTGTATGTCATGATAACCATTGTTATCTTTGAAGAATCGCCTACCAGAAGATATATCCTTATGTCAGATGTTATATTTAACTGTATAGGGCTTTGAGCCTACCATTTTTGTTTTATTTATTTCTTCCTTTCCTGTTTGGTGGAAGTACTAGTGTTTGGAGTGGAGAAGAGGCTTTCCTACTTTTTTCAACTGCTTCTTAGGTTACCAGTCAGATTGGAATCGTGTTTGGAGGGAAAAGGTCAAAATTTACCTTCCCATCTGTAGTTTCGTGGTCTTGGGTTTTTGAGCAAGCGGTATTCAACATGTGTAATGTAACTATGCACAGCGTTGTTGTTCTGCCACCTTTAAACCGTTCTAGTCACATTGACTAACGTTGGGCCCCAATGGTCTGGAGAATGTTGACTTGTTGAGGATCTCTAGCAGTTGGGAGCATTGCCATCTCGCATACATCCCCTCGAGCAATACCGGATGTTGGGGGCAAACAACTGGGGGCACCTTCATCTAGGCAACTGTCTTGAGGAGCCTCAAGCATCTCACATGTTCTTCTGAATATGAGACAACTACGTCCTCAGTCGGCCTCGTCTGCCTTACTAATGCGATAGGACTTTTTGCGGGCGGTGACTCGTCAACGTGGCGAGACTGCGAGACAGAGACTTCGCACTCAGCTCCCTGGATAGCTCACCGGATTGCATTCCGGTGAGGTCAATTTGAGCAGAGTCTTGCCGAAATATCTGATCCTGAAAGCAGTCGGTGACGCCTACGGATCATGAAACGGCTTGTTCGCCGGCGAAGTCTCCTAACGATATGTGCGTGCGTCATGGAAGACCCTTCTAACATTGAGAAATTAGCACTTAGGCGGGGGTTAGGGCTTAGATCTACCATGGAGCGTTTCGGGAGTAACCATGCGACGTTTGGTTTGGTTTGTGGACAAGATGAGGTCATTGTTATTTGGCAGGGAGCATTGTCATAATACAGGGCTTCTTGGAGGACTTCATTATTATTGATGGGAATTTTTGGTACACTGGCCTGCTGCCTAGGGTGGCAGAGGGTTGATCGGACAGTTCGTTGACTCATGTAAGAAATGAATATTTAGGAAATAAATGGACGGAAGTTTGATCATAACCCGACAAATATGGACTCGAAGGTGATCAAAATGGCAGTTAATGTTCCACAATACGAAAAGGCAAATCATTAACACGGATGGAGATTGGACGTCCTTGAGGCTTTCGTGCAACTTGTAGAGGTGCCTTGCGGACAGTCTTGTGGAAGGCCAGATCTCAAGACAAACGTCGTCACGCGGCCAATGAGCTTCCTCGATGGCAACCAATGAACTCTGTATGTAAGGCGAGACACGTGTGGGCGGAGGCGGGAAATAAAAGTAGAGCACAGAGATACCGTGATCGTGAATAGAGAGATGTTTGTTGTCCAGCGCCTGACACTCGAGATCGAGTGTCTGAAGCATTTCTGTCTTACAACTTGTAAATAGCCTGCCGAATAACGCGGCGGAATGTTTGGCGACTTGCAGTGACAAGGCAAACGACCTTAACGAAACAAATAACCAGACTTCGGTATTGGGTATTGCTGGTTTGCTTGCTTGGCTTGCTTGCCGTCTCGAGGTCTCCCTCGAAAACAAGACCGGTCCTTGACAGTCCTCGTCAACAAAGACGCCCTAGAAATGACTCCTCGTCGTGCGGTGGAGGCCAGTGGAGGCCTCAGGACGGTTTGGGTCAGCTCATTTCCATCACCGTGCCGCCTAGCAATGCCGTAAATGTATTTGTTGTTTGAGCGAACATTGCCCCCAAGACGTGAGGTCATTGTTGTTTTGCCTCCTCCGAGGCGGTACTTTTGTACATACCCAGGCAACACAAGTCCGCGATGCCATCTTATCTAATCCAATCGACACTCGTACTGGAAGACTCGTAGCTTCCGAAAGCCCCCCCTGCAGCTTGCTTTTGTCGCACTAAAGTGTTTTGGATTGCCATTATTGGACACCTGATGGATCAATCAGTTTCTATCATGTACTCTCCGCAAAATAGGATAGGGAGTTCAGCGTGGCGGAGTTCCAGGGCTGCAGTTGGGGGGCGTCTTGTCTTGGATCTTCACCCTGTTAGGTTGCCGCAATGAACGTGCACGCACACACCACCACAATTCCTCCAGGACTACAAATAGAAGAGACTCGCCGCGAAAACCCTAAATTATTTCCGCTGCGATAGGTAAGATCGGATTCCACAACTACAGGGCATGAAGGTGCCCGCAAAATTAGGGGATCTTGTCAGTCGCTTTAGCTGACTTTCATTTCGAGCTCCAGTGATGGGGGATATGCTTGAAATTAAGCGCCATGGGATTTCAGAGGTCTACTCTGCAGATAATCCTGAAGTCGAGTGAGTCGGTTCGCGGCATCTTTAGGGGAATTTCTGCTTACGGTATGACCTTAGCATTGTCTTCGTTCACGGATTAAACGGACATCCACACGACACATGGCTGGGAAGGAAGTCAAATATCTTCTGGCCGACACAACTACTGCCGAAGGATTTGCTCAGGAAGAAAGAGAATGTGAGGATATTGGTGTATGGCTATAACGCCGATGTCTACGCGTATAGCGGTAAGACGAGCGCGGACAAGATCCACAACCACGCACAAACATTGGTCCAGACACTCTTTGCCAATCGTTCTGTAAGTCATTCTCCGCTTGGTTCTGTCACCATTGTGACTGACATCAAAATATATAGCTCGAGGAAGCAATCGAGCGACCTCTTGTATTCGTGTGCCATTCCCTTGGAGGTATTGTGGTGAAGAGGGTGAGTCTCGAAGCTCCTCTAGCTTGAGCCCTTAATATCCTTACTGACCGAAACACACAGGCACTCCAATATTCGAGAAGCATCACTGAAAGAAAGATTGCACATCTCCGTTCCATCTATGTATCTACCTACGGCATTATTTTCCTCGGTACACCACATAATGGGGCGGAGACTGCGAAAATGGGCAAAATGCTCCAAAGAATCGCCGGTGCTATGTTTCCGAAGGCTGTGCTAAGCAGCGAACCCCAGCTGATCAACGCGCTCCAAATGAACTCGGAAACGTTGCAGAACATCAATATCGAGTTTATGACTTTTCAAAAGCGATTTAATCTGTTCTTCTTCCACGAGACGCTGAGAACGCATGTCCTGGGGAAGGAAGATTATGTAAATGAACTATGACCGGTATGGACCTTGGTTATAGCTGACTCGATAATAGGTCGTGGACGAACACTCGGCCGCTCCAAATGTGGATGGCGCTGAGTATGCTGGTATCGATGCAAACCACTCGGAAATGTGCAAATTCGACAGCAAGAATTCGTCTGGATACGACCTCGTGGCGGATGCCATTCAGCGGTACGCAGGCGAAAAGGCACTTTCTGTGATCAAAACCCGCTGGGAAGAGGACAAGAAGCGTCTTAAGGCAGAGAGGATTGCCGAGGCTGGTGAGATGGTCGATTGTGAGTTCCATACATTCAGACTGTCCCTAGATAATCTCGCTGATATGATAGCCGACGAGAATGAACCTGTTACAAACCATTCGTCACCCTATATTGGGGTTCCGGCGCAACAACTCATAACGTCTGGTCCCCACACCCCACATTGTAAGTTGAAGGCTTTACCAGCCCGTGCATCAGCTTCTGGCGTCGAATGGCAATTTGATGGAGTCGAAGAAAATGACACGGAGATGATTGATGCTTGAGGCGGTGGCGGGGAGGTTCAGCTCTGCTTTTCTCGCTACGTCTTTTTACCCGCTGTGGCTTGCTTGCGTCTGTGTCTCCAGCTGTCGAAGATTTTTACGATTGTTGCTATCCGAAAGCCAATGAAATACTTTCTTAGTCAGTTCTTGCTGACTTTCTGCCTGTAGTGAAACCGAGCCATACCCCTGAACAACCTCCGCCGTCTAAAGACCCTAGTTCAGAAGACCTTCTTTTCGTTGTCCCATCAAATTTCAGCCCGAATTCCCTCTTCGTTGGAATGGATAATAAGTTGGCAGAGTTGGACAAGCTGCTGTTTGATGCGAAGAAGAGAGCCTTGGGCACTGCGTGTGTCCTGCTTTGGTGCTTAGCTGGAGGCGGCAAATCCCATGTCGCCCGACAGTACGTTTATAACGAAAAGCATAGGTTCCGAGGGGGTGTTTTCTGGGTTAGGGCCAAATCCCTTGAAGAGCTAGTCGACGGCTTCTGGCTTATCGCTCAGAAAGCGGCTCTCAAAGGCCTTCGTGATCCTCGGGGGTTTACGTCTCAACAGGAGATAGAAGCTTTCATTGACCCGGTCAAAGATTGGTTTGAGAGCAGAGAAGAGTGGCTATTGGTTTTTGATGGAATCAACATCGAGAATGATGGTGACCTTAATGATCTTCGCCGATTCATTCCTAATCGCCAGAACACTAGCATCATCTATACCTCTGTCAACAGGACCTTAGCTGGAAAGCATCTTCTTTTAAACCCTACGCCTTTGAAAATCGAACAACTCAAGGCACTAGATGCTCAGGAGCTGCTGTTCCAAGAGCTTGGCTTGAGCAAACCGAATCAAACCGACAAAAGCAACGCTACAGAGCTCGTGCAGAAGATGCAGTATCTGCCACTCATGATTCACGTTGCCGCTCGCTATATGAAGACAACCGGCCTGCCGCTTAGGTCCTACCTGAAGTCGTATTCTAAGGGCAGGACGGAGATGCTTGAACCATATGAGAGGATTTTCGAGGCCCTGACCGCCGAAGCCACAAACCTCATCAGCATCATTTGCTTTTTTAGTCAGCATATTCCTGTCGAAATGCTACAGCTTGGAATCAGAGTCATGGGCCAACTTGGTTATCCGGTCAAGATGAGGGATAAGAACGGTGAAGACCTCAACAAGACAATCGCAGTCCTTATCAGATATGCTCTCGTGGACCGCAATGATCCAGATGACCCCGAGTGCAGTAGCAGTTCAGGATATCCAGAGCACCAACATGACACCCTCAAGATCCACAGCGTGGTACAGGACTTTACTTATAAATTCCTGCAAGAAGATAGATACAAGTGGCTCGGCCTTGCTGTCAGGGTCTTTTGCCTTTCGTACGCAGAAGCCGACAGCCGGATCAGAGGTAAAAGAGGTGTTGGCAGGGTCAGTGACTATCACCAGTACAAGATACACGGTTTACAGCTCTGGAAACACGTCCATCACCACGAAAGAGGCAATAGAGAACCTGACAGCATTCGGTTTGACCTTGAGAAGACCATGGAAGAGATCAAAGTAGAGATCCAAAGGAGGACACCCAGCTCGTCTCACGATCTCATAACTAGACCTGATGGTCAGCCTTGGCAGGTCTCGATTTTTGACCGAAGCAGCAGTAATTCAAGCATGGGCCCAGAAACGCCACAGACGTCTGCTGTATCAACATGGGTTTTTGAAGGCAAGCCACACTCAGAATCGCCGACGGAGCTCATTTCAGATCTCTCATCATCACACCATCTTATGGGTCATTCCCCTCCACTCCGCCTTCCGCAATTTCCAGTAGATGATGGGGGATATACGAGTGATCGAGATGAGCCTGGGCCTTCTTCTCGAGGAACGCCAACCATTCCTCAAACTACTCGGCTAGAGATCCCATCTAGTCAGAATAACGGATGGCAATTAGTGGCAGGGGGAAAGGGCATCAACAAGCTGAGGGATGATCGCACTCTGTCTCACAGGACCATCTCCGCACAGAGCATGCGCAGGTACAGAGATCAATTGGGTGCCTGGAGGAATGTTGCGCCAACATCACCAGTGGACCCGAGGGTTATCAAAGCTACAGCAAAGGGGTCTTTGCCAACGCGGCCAGCCGTCGCTAGGATAGGCAGTGTAACAGGTAACTCCGCTGCTCAAATTGCGTTGTCAAAAGCCTTTCAGAAAGCGAGTCCACCGGGATCAACGCGAGGTGACGGGGTGATTGGGCATAAACAATCTTCTGACCATTCAATAACTTCTGCAGTGGCATCTAACTCAGCTGCCAAGCCAACATCGTACGCAGCCGCCGTTGCGGGTTCTCCTAACCCAAATATGGGTCGTTGGACCTCTGGCACCGGATCTGCTGGCTCTACTGCTGCCTCGACTCCCATGCGTCGGGACCATTCAGGCGAAAGCAACAACAGCCATAACCGGCATCAATTAGCATCATCAGCAATGGAAATCGGCTCGTCAAACCATCTGACTACTCGATCTGCTCCTCCTCAAATTACGGGTTTGCCTCTCCCACCCATGAGCCGCAGCTATGAGCCTTCGTCTGTCTCTTCGCCAGGGCTTCGTTACGCAAGCGCAGCCCACCATTCAGATCCTACGCTCCCTGGTCTTGGAAGACAAGAAAATGGGGGCTACTATATGGATCCCCATATCCAACAACGGTTATATGGACGCAATCCATCTCCATTGATGTATGAGCGGATCTCCGCCATCCCTACGAAAAGGTCTGTGCCGCAAGAGTTCAGGGGTCACGGCCGCTTCGATGGGCAATATACCCACTTCAACCAGGCGCTGTCTTCTTCCATGCACTATGAATATCCAAATCCCGCAATTACTTTCGGATCGGTCCCCAACGAATCAGAGCATTATCTTACCGGATATACAAGCCAGCCGATGTCGAGGAACGTTTCTCAACAATCAGGTCACTCTGTCGCAGACACTGAGCCAGCTAGGCTCCCGCCGATGTCACCGCTATTCATTTCAAGGCAATTGAACCGGCCCGCTGAACGAGACCGGCTTGAGGATGGCGCACCAATCAGGAAATCGCCCAAGTACGCATTGGCTGAAGTGGCAAGCACCAATATCTCCCCGATTCACAGCCCTGCCTTGAATATAGATCAGCCCTTCCCTGCGGACCAAGCACTTTCAGGAATGGGCGATTGGATACACGCACACCCACAGCCCTCTCAATACACACTCCCTACCGAAAACAACATCAACACCACGACCAATACCACCAACAACAACAACGGCCTCGGCATCAAAGTCGGTGGCCAAATAGTCCGTTTTGGGGACGCAGCAACCATCGACATCGAAGCCAAATCCGCCCAACTGCGTCTGCACACCGAGCAACAAAAATTCGCAAACGGATACTACCGACAACCTCTCGCTCATCTCCACGCAACGCCTTACCCGGACTACAACCTCATGCCAAGGACGATTTCGGATATGGATCAGCTCAATCGCTTAGGGGATGCGAGTAGGCCAAGAGGTGAGAGTGCGCCGGGGAGAGCGCCGGAAGGGGGGTTGATGCCGGGGCCGGGGAAGTTTTTGGAGGACGGGGGGTTGGGGATGAGGATTGAGAGGGAGGAGGGGAGGTAGTGTGGTTGTTTGGTTGGTTTGTTGGCGGTTGAAAGGGGGGAGATGAAGTGACGGGTAGAGGGAAGGATGAAAAAATTGGGACTCATCTTGGATCTGATATACAACGAGGCATTGGGCGTATGCACGGATGTACAATATGTTCAACCTCCGCGAGCGAGCGCCTCTCATACACTCTAACTTTTCTTCCAGCATCTTTGTTTCCTGCAGTTTCTTACCTTACATTTCTCTCCCTATTCGGCACATGAATAACCGTCATCATCCAGACCGGCGTCTGTCTTTAATTTTCATTTTTCGTTGTGGGAATAGCTAGAGCACACACACACACTCTCTCTCTCTCCTTGTTGATTTTTCCGGTTTCACTTATATCATGTACACCACCCCGTAGCATATTTTGTCATGTCGTCTTTTCTAATTGCCAGGTATCTTTATTGCCTGCAGTTTCTTACCTTACATTTCTCTCCCTATTCGGCACATGAATAACCATCATCATCCAGACCGGCGTCTGTCTTTAATTTTCATTTTTCGTTGTGGGAATAGCTAGAGCACACACACACACTCTC